>JAKCPB010000873.1:0-205482 GCA_021442155.1 Cymbidium sinense | reverse complement strand
AGACAATGCCAATTTGCAAAATCAAATGCTCACACATTTGAACATTGAAAATGTCAAGAAGGACATTCATATTGCATACAAAATATATGAATGAAATAATTAACTAAGCGAGGGAGGTGGATGCACGAAATTTAAAACGTACATATGATGAGGTTTATGAGAACAAATTTAAAATATATATCTAATATAGTAACAATAATCAAGCTAAATTAAAATTAAATTAGGCTAGATTAAGCATGTTGATATGGCCATTAGGATATACCTATATATATATATATATATATATATATATATATATATATATATATATATATATATATATATATATATATATATATATATATATATATATATATATATATTCAAAGAAATATGATTTTGCTATTGGGAATAATTGTAATTAAATGCATTTTAATTAGTATTTTATAGTTAATAAAATCTTCATAAAATTAAAGTAAAATTTCCCTACCTAGGCTTCCAAATTCTGGAAAATCCGGATTTCATACAATTCGTCGACCACGTATGCGTCGAGCCTGTCATAATGTCATCCCTCCCCGCTGTCCTATGGAGGCAACAAAAACAAAAAAAAAACTATATCCTAAATGACCTCCTGCTTCCCCAGGGCAGATGGAGCCTGGAGGGGTTTGTGGTTCGTCTCATTCCCAATTTTACAGCCTCACAGCCCCACACATTTCATCTTTATTATTATTTTTTTTTTGGAAAAAAAAATTAAGAGCAGAGGCCCAATATCATTCCAAATAAGAAATTACAACTATTAACATACAAAAGGGATCAAAACAGGCTAATAAGCCCATACAAGATTCAACATAACCAATAGAAACAAGGATAAAAAGAACAAATAAGAAAAACTATCAAATCAGACTCAAAAAAGATAAAAAATTAACCAAAAACTGATGGCAAGATCTAGCTCCCAACTGTCAAACCAAATGTTGATGAGTCTCTTAGCTTGACTGCTGCCCATCCCGCGGATACCGCTCACTGCCATCCAGAGGAGCCAGCTGAAGGGACAAAATATTTGTTTTGGGAAGAACCTGCTAGGTAGGAAAAGTAGCTAGGTCTCGGATGCAGAGGAGATCCAACATGAGGGCTACTGCAAGCAAAGGCTCTAATAGTGAACCAGCTTTGCAAAGAATCATCATTGTCGAAGTTCGAAAAAATCAAGAAAGGGTCAAAGTATGGAAAATCAAAGAAAAATAGGAAAGGGAAAAAGTTATGGTATCGTAATTCACTCTAGGCTCCAAAGCTCCTCCAATTGTCCAATAGAGTTTTAACATATGTTAGCCAAGAAGGCTTAATAGTTCATCAACTTATCTTGTATGCAACCAAAGATTTAATCTTTGCTTCCATAGCTAATATAGAGGTGTCGGCTAGGTTGTGGAATCGCTGGTTTCTTTCTCCCCAAATGACATGCACAATAATTGTAGTGATAATATAATAAAGTATAGTAATAACTTTGTGTTCCAGATTGGCTAAAGAACATAAGATTTATGATAGAGAATACTGCATCAGAAAAAAGTTCTAATTTGGCAAATCACTCTGAATCAGCTTCATAGACTCATTGCATTCAAAGAACAAATGAGTGAGTGACTCAGGGAAAGCTTTGTAGAAAAAAAAGTCTAATGGTTGGCCTAATCCTCTAGAGGAAAATTGATCTGAGGTTTTCAAGCCAGCAAGATATGCTATCCAACCAAAAATTGCAAAATTGATAGCATAACCCTTAAACCATATCCTATCATAATATTCCACACTTGGCAGTTGTTCAAAAATAGTAGATTTAGTTTGTTGAGTGGAGAGTTTAGTCTAACCATTCCATAGAATGGTATCAAAATCTAAGCTTGGCCTAATATTCATTATGGAATTATAACACAACAGATGTTGCAGCTAGAAACTATTTGAAAGCATCCAATTTTAATTGATTATAATAGAGTTTAGTGTAGCATAGGAGGGATTATTGAATATAGAAAAGCATTCCGACCGAAGTTGATCATATAAGGAAAGTCTGTTGCACCAATGATCAAAGAAGAGGGAGAAAGTGGAGCCATTTCTAATATGTCAAGAAATTTTGTCCTTGAAACAATCAGAACATATTTTTAGTTCCCTCCAAATTATTGAAGAGGGTACTTTTCCCAAGGGAGTCCATACTTATTCTACACCACCTAAAGAAGAGGAATTGTTCAAAACTGTCCACATAATTTTGATTTCACTACTAAGATTTAAAGTGGACACCGAGAGGAGCCCAGTTCCCCCCCTTATCTTTAGGCCTAGTGACTTTATCCCATGATAAAAGATATAGTTCTTCTAGGTTCACCACTATAGTAGAAAACATTTGCAATCAATGAGGAGAGTTTCTTAAGAACACATTTGGGTAAGAAGATAGATCTTAACCAGTATGAAAAGTAGTTATTGATGAAAGATCTTAAGAGTTGAAGCCTTCCACCATAAGAGAGAAATTTAGTTTTCCAACCCGCAAGCCATGCAAAAAGTATGTCAAACACTAGGTTGAAATGAACTGATTTAAGAGGCTTGTACAAAAGAGGCATCCCAAGATATTTGAACAGAAAACAACCATCTTTGACATTTAGATATCTACACAACTCCTTCTTGGAGCGAGCTTCATTTGAGAAACAAATGATAGATTTCTCATGGTTTGTTTCAAGTCATATATAATTTGCATGGGTATCAGGAGCATTTTTGAGAGATAATGTCGTGTTAGAATCCTCAATTCCCATGACCAGAAGGTCATTCAAAAATAGCAAATGCAACACCCAAAGTTAAGGGTTTATAATCCGCTCACCTCCCTCCAAAACATAAGTTAATGAATCTATGGTAATTGTGAGAGAAAAGGAGATAGAGGACAACCTTGTATTATCCCATGGGAATTGAAAATTCCTCTAACTTCTACATTAAGAACAATAGAAGGGTACATCCATTATACAAGCCTTGATCCTGCTAACAAATCATAGAAGGAAGCCTTTAAGGGTTAATCTATGTAGTAAAGATGATTGATCATATCAAATGATGTTCTCAAGTCAAATTAGGCAATGAACTTCTCATCCTTAGAATGAGAAGAGAAGTCAAGGCATATTTCATGGATAAGAATTATATATCCCTCTAATAAAAGTTTTGGATGGATAATGGGATAACCTTCTTCAGCCTGTTTGAGAGCACTTTTGCACTAACTTTATAGAATGTGTTGCACAAGGAAATTGGTCTATAATCTATTAGAGAGTTGGAATGCTTGACTTCTAGAATAAATGTGATAAGGCTATGCTTAAACATGCTAGGGAGCCTTTTAGTTTTGAAAAAGTGATGGGTAGCCGAGAGGAATTGTTTACCCACCACATCCCAGCTTGAAGTAAAGAATTTGACATTTAAACCATCTAGGAGACTTATTCTCATTAATATTTTGAAGGGCATTAATAATTTCTTGATTTGCAATTTCAAGATCATCAATACCCAAAAAAAGGAGAAACAACACTACCCAAAGGGATATCATGAATATTGAGGCTAGAAGAATTTTCATAGTTGAATAGGGAAGAGAAGTAGATGCATATTTCATCAGAAATAATAGAAGAACCATGGATTGTGCCCTGATCAATGTGGAAACATCTGATAATGTTTGTATTCTTTCTTTTTTTATTAAGTTATAGATGAATTTAAGATCATCATCAATTGAGGCAATGAGCTTTAGCTATTTTGTTTCACCCATAAGCTCTCACTTTTAATAGGTCTTGATATCGACATTAATATTCTTGAGTTTCATAATCAGTAGTATTATCGATCCTTGTGAGGAAAACATTTTCTTATTCTTTCTTGATAAGGAAAATCTAATGGCTCAATGATGATTGCAAATTTCATCCAGTGGGGTCAATCCAAAAAATAAAATTCTTAAATTTAAGTGTAAATGATCAAATAGTTCACACCCGATGATGATCATGTTGATTGCAAATCTCAACTAAGGGTTAATCCAAAAATAAAATTCTCAAATTTAAGTATGAATGATCAAATAATTTTCACCTAGATGATAGTTGTATTGAATGGAGATTTAAACCAAAGGGGATTACCATCAAAATATGCTTTCAATTTTAAATCAACCTGTTAAGTACCAATGAAAATTCAAAAGTTGATAAGTTATCAAACTTTTAAAATATTCAAATAAAATCATCTTAAAAATAATCCATCCACTCATCCACAAGTGTTTATCGAATGACACAAATTGAGAAAATTCTATCTTTCAAAGGAGCCAAAGTCAAGTACACAACTATATTCACTCTCAATCAATCTCATGCTAGTAAGGACATGGTTGGTGTTTGTCTCATGATTTAGCAGGCTTTTATATGAATGCCATTACCAAAGTTTTCGATGGATGGTTGGCCAGTGACCTCACTTTTGGAGCACTTAACCTCCTCTTCTTAGTCTTAGGAATCTTCTAGGCACTAAGAACTCCTTAGTCATAAGACACTTCTAGTGATTAGGTGAACACCTAAACTAAGCCTAGAGACTTAGAAGTGTTAATCATAAGATTAGGCTATGTCTTAGGGTTTAAGAAAATTACCTATCCCATAGCCTAAACCCAATCTAGATACACTTTCTCAAATCAAAACCAAACTTAATTATCAAACCAAATCTCAAATTCAAATTCAAATTCCAAATCTAATTTCAAAATTTGGCTCCAAATGAGTGAAACCCAAAATCAAATTCAAATCCTAAAACCCTTCCTAAGTCATATAAACCACATTCATAAGCTTAGCCAAAACTCCTTAAATCAAATCAAACTCAATTGATCTCTTTATAAATCAATTATTCTTCATTTATATTCACAAATATAAATGAAATCCAAATTCAAAATGACCAAAACTATATTATAAATCAAATCAAAACTCAATCTAAATCCTTTAAGCTAATTCTTGGACTTAAAGTTCTATCTAGATCAAGTCAAAACCAATGAATTTTCTCTTGAATCAATCATTCATTCAACTATCTACCCAAATATAAATGAAACTTACAATCAAAATCAAATCAAACCAACCCATGTCAAACCCAACATACTTTTAACTTGAAAATTTCAAATGAGCCAAAATCCAAATTAATTTTCATTGAATTTATATTCTAATCTAGGCTCATATATAAGTTCAACTAAACTTGAATCAAACCAAAACCAAACCAATTGACCCACTTAGGTCCACTTGACACAAAGTGACCTAAAGGACTCATTTGAGCAATCCAATCCCAAATTAGATTGAACCAAGGTCACCAAAATCTCCCACCATGATTGTTGATCACCCTAGGATGATCAATTGCAATCAATTGGGCAAAACCAAGCCCAATTGGCCATTTGATCCAAATTGACCCAAATTGGCCTAAAGGACCAAATCAGGTCAAATCATGATCTAACCAAAATTGATTGCAACCAATGGCACAAGTTCATTCCAAATTGATTAAACTTGACCAAAATAAAACCCAATTTGATCAATTCAATTGGTCAACTTGACAACTATCCCAAATTCTAAAGGGTTTGTCCTAAATCCAAATTAAATCCAAATTCAAACCAAAGATACATTCATCTTCAAATTAAATTGAACATGAATCAACTCATAACCAAGTTCAATTTTTGTCAATTTGAATTTAACCCATATGACCCAAATTAGGCCAAATCTCTAGAAACCAAGCCAAGACCCATTGATCAAACTGACCCAAACCCATTTGGGATCAGCCTAAAACCAACCCAACCCATTTAAATCACTCTTGGATCCTCCCACAGGATTCCACCCAACCTCATTTAATTCTCATCACATGCACTTAACTCCTCCCCAACATTTGCATTGAATAAATCATATGAGAAGAGAGAACTGGAGAAAAATCCAAAGTCCTCAATCAATCTATCATCCATTCCAACCACCTCAAGCAAGATAGCAATCAATTTGGAGCCAAAAAATTCCAAAAAGATTGTATTTTTGGCCATTATAAAAGGAGGGGGAGATGTGGCTTTAGATCTCTTCCTCCCACCACCATTCAGCCCCCAAAAGCTCCCCAAAGTAAAAGAAATCCATCCCCCACTTCTTTGAGCTATTTTTGAGCTCTAAAATACAAATAATTGCTCTTCCGTGACATAGATGACATGCGACGTCAAAAGGGGAGGGCTAAAGATCACTCAAAGCTTCCTCACATACCTAGAGATCTGATCTACCGCCAAAATTATCTCCGTAATAAATTTTGCCAAACCTAAGATTTGCATTTTGTATTAATTTTCTCGCGATTTTAGGAATTTCTCCTAGATAATCTAGCATTTTTACTTTAAATCATCGTAATCAGGAAATAGAAATTTTTGGTACGAATCGACGCAAAAACGGGCCCATTTCGACAAGTTTTGGATTAGAAACTCTCATTTTTTTTAAAAAAACCTAAAAACTATTCACAACCACGTCAACATTGTGATCGGATGGGATCATGCATGGATCGATCGAGCCTTCGATAGCTTGATGCTATAACCATCATGCCCGAATCACGGTGGATTGAAATGAACCTTCGGATGGCACGAATCTGCCTGATTGGCGATGGACGTCATGACACCACACCATCTAAATCTGACCGATATGGACCGTCATGCGATTAGACGGTCGGTCGCAGTCATTTTCTTCCCACCCAAATGTTGTACGTATTTCCATTTTATAAAAAAAATTAATTTAAATCGCCTAAAACTTCAAATATTCATAAAAAATAAAATACTTAACTAAAATTGCAAACAATGACTCATTGGATTCGTCTTTTTGAGAGGAATCCAACATTCCCAAATTTCATGAGTATTGTAAGCATAATTTGAGTTTTACTAAAAATTATATTTCATTAATTAAACCAAAAATATAAGTTAGTTTAAGTTAAAATTTTAAGGAGTGAAACAAAAATAAAAGTTTTAAGTGAAAAGGACTTCTGGATTAGAGAGAAATTTTGAGTTTTAATTATCTAATAAAATAAATTAAATAAAAATTCAGAAATTTACAAAAATCATCAAAATAGCTTAAATCACTTCAATTGACATCTAGGACTCTTAAGAAAATAATGTGATCTTGTGAATCTTAATGAACCCCAAACACATACTTAAGATTAAAGTTTAATCAATTAGGGAGTTAATTAAAATATAATATAAAAATAATTTAAATATTAAACCAAATCGATATGAAATAGCACTTAAGCAATCATTAATCAAATCTCAAATCAGAGAAATATCATTCTTAGAGAAAATTAAATTAAATATGATTAAACATCTTTAAGTTAATAAAACTCAATTAAATGATTAAATCTTAAATCAAACTCAAAACCCAACAAATTTAAAAAACTTTAACCATATAACACTAATCAATTAAACCAAATAAAATTAAAGTAAACTTAATTAACATATGATTAAATCACATCCATTTCGAATGAGATAATTAATTAACCATTAAAATATTTCAACCTAATAATTAAATCGAACATGTTAATGAAATCAAACAAACATAATAAATGAATCAAATCAAGTTAAACCCTAATCATGAATAATGAAACTTAATTAGTCAAATATCTAATTAATGCAAATTTAATAAATTAATTCATCATCATAATTAATCAAATTAATTTAAATAAGTTACATTTAACTCTAAAATTAAGCTTAAAATCAAACCCCTAATTAAATTTAATAATCACACCCTTCAAATAAACTAATTAAGTTAATCAAATTAACCATATTAAACCTAACTTAATCAAACATAATTAAGATGCAATTAAACACTAATCAAAGCCTAAATTAAACCTAAATCATTAAGTCATTAACCTCTAACTAAAAAAACCTTTAATTAATTTAATAAATTTAATTGACCCTTAATCTGACTTAATTAATCAAACATCTAATTAATGTAAATTTAATAAATTAATCCATCATCTTAATAAACCAAATTAACTTTATAAATCAGATTAAAATTAATTCAAATCAAACACTTAATTAATCTACTAATTAAATTAATCACACATATTAAATAAACTAATTAAGTCAATTTAATTAATCATAGTAAACTTAAGCTTAATCAAACATAAGATGCAATTAAATGCTAATCAAACCCAAATTTAAACTTAAATCATTAACTCATTAATTACATCATTAACCCAAATAAATATGAAATCAAATTAAAAATTAAACAAATCTTTATTTAATTTAATAATTAATCATACCTCTTAAATAAACTAATTAAGTTAATTAAATCAATCATATTAAACTTAAGCTTAATCAAACATAAATACAATTAAATACTAATCAAAACTTAAATTAAACATAAATTATTAAGTCATTAATTGCATCTTTAGTCTAAATAAATATGAAGTCAAATTGAAAATTAAATAAACCTTTATAATTAACATAAATACACTTCTTAATTAAACTAATCACATAATCACATCGAACCTAAGCAAACCCATAGAATAATAAAGCTAATCAAATCAAATTAATTCAAATTAAATTAAATTAAGAAAGACTCTCATCAATTTAATATGTAATGAAATCAAATCTCATTCAACCTACTTAAATAAGAGATAAACGATCAACTATCTAATGTATGAAATTAAAATACAAACCAAACTTTGATGAACATGACAAATGGATGTGATTGAAAATAAAATCCTAATTACAAAGAATCAAACCCAATTAAAATCAAAATAAAATCTTAATAATCTAATCCATCAAACTACAATAAATGAACCATGATGAATTAAATAAACATAAAGTTAAATCACATAACCATAATCAAAGAAAAGAGTTAAATATTAATTTAAAAGGATATTGATTTATCAAGATTTAATTAAATCAAAGCATCTAATCTAAAATTAATCAACCAAAAACACATGAATTTAAACAAACTTAAACTTCATTAGATATTAAGGATATTGAATTATCAAGATGCAATTAAAATAAAACATCTAATCCAAAATCAATCAATCAAATACTTAAACAAACTCAAATTCTAAATTCTAAATCAAGTCAAATGAATCAAATTGAATAAATTACACAAATTCAAATGGGCTAATTAAGATACTTAAGGACCTTAGTTAGATTCTTTAAGAATTAGGATGTATAATAGGGTGAGTTCCATCTACAAGTGGGTCATTCAGCTCTTCATTCTTGAAAACCTAAACATCATCTTAACCAAATAAAAGTGAAATAAAAATAAAAAAAATCATTAAATCATTTAAATTAAAATCACCCAAAGGTAAAATTTAAACAAATCCAAACTCCAAATTGAAACTTAAACTAAAGAAGCCTAGTAAAGTCTTGCTATTTTAAGCACACACATTAGAATACTAAGTCACCACTTCTAGTGCTAAGTTAGGGTTGTATGTATGATGTTATGTTTTATTTGTGATGTAATATTTTAGACTTGATGTTAGGGTGTATGTTTGAGGATACTAGCCTTTATTAGCTAATCATATTTTCTGAGGGGAGTTGTGCTTAGGCCATTGTAATAAAAATATAAATGCTTTTCTGTGCAGGTTGCTTAGCCCCTAAGCGTAACCCATGTTAGGACATGTGGGCTTGGTTACCCATATGTGGGGTGCTAAGTCCAAATTATTCATATAATTGCTTGGGTTGTATGATGTGTTTAGCTAATATTTATTTTACAGGTGTAGTTAGATTTACTTTTCTTATTTTTGATGTAATTTTGCATTAGGGATTATGATTAGTGCTAGGGGGATTAGGATGAGCAGTGGCCAGAAGGCTTAATCCCTAGGGTTCCCTGTGATGCCTTTGGAGCAAATCAAATCAAAAGAAAGCAAATGAAGAAATGAAGAAAAGAAGACCCCCATAGCATATATATTATTTTTTGTAATGGGTTGTATAAGGGTAGAGCAACTACCCATCTTTTTTTTTTCTTTCTGGTGTACTGGAACTTAACAGACTGGTCTTTATTCTTTTACTCTCTATAAAATTATTTGATGTTGTGTTTAGATTGTGCATTAGAACAACATGCTTTCTTTATGATGATGCTTGAATGTGTGGCCTGGATGCGATAGGCTCTTAGGATAAAAATTAATTTTTCTACCCCAATTAACAACTAATAACTAAAATTTTCAAATAACTCATAACCTCACCTAAAAGCCTAGGAATTAAATCAAGATAATAAAATTTTTAATAACCCCTTAGCTGGATGGATGAATGTATAATATCATGCATATCATATTATTTCACTCTTGTTAAGAGGGGACTTCCATCTTTGCTTGAGAATCAAGGTTTAACCTATGAGAGCCTTTGGTGGAAGAACATCCCTTTCTCTTTTGATTTGGCTCATAATCAAATTCTCATGCATTTAGGCATACAAAATCCCATAGCCTATGTCAAAATAAAAAGTCCAAAAGGATCAAATAAATTTGATAAAATTTGCATTAGATTAAGTCATGGATTCATGCCACTCATGTTATAGTCTCTTAGAGAGTGGGTTTAAGGACTTAGTCTCCTTTCTAAATGAATAACAGCCTAGCCATCTTGCAAAGCATGAGACTTTCTACATGAATTTAAAGGGAGGAGTTGGTCGCCACTCAAGTAGTGGTGGGTTATTCTCTTTTGTGGAGGTAAACCATATACCCATTTTAGCCTTAGATTTAGGTCGTGCCTTTGTTTTGTACCAAGGCTCTTTAGTTTAGGAATTTAAGGTAGTTGTTTCTTTCGGGCTACAAGCATAAATCCTCACCTCTTAGGCATTTTCACAATCTTATGTTGTGAAATTATAAGCCCTAGCAATCTAATAAAATGTCAACTCAAATAATTAACTCTCTTCAAATTTCAAAAAAATATAAAGCCCAATTATAGGATAGATTGGAATGCTCACTAAGCTTTAATATCATGAGACATTTCTACTTTTTTCCCTTTGTATTCCAAAAATAAGTCTTCTCCTTGATCTATTTTAATTTTTAAAATAGCCAATCCTTTGATAGTCTTAACCTTGAAATCTTTGTAGACCCTAATTGTCTACTTTAATCGAGAGTATTCTTATGGAATTCCCATTTCTTAGGATTTAATTAACTATGGGGGCTTGCCTCCATAGGAACTTAACGAACTCAGCTTAAAATAAACCCTACTTTACTTTTCCATGTAAAGTAGGGGAAAGATCTCTGGTATATTCAAAGACCCATCATGCCTTAGGAGTCCTTATTAGGTGATTAGGTTCATTATAGGGTGATGATTTCTATCTTTTGAGATAGTACATCTTTCCTTAAGGTCGTACCCGACCACTTCAATAAGTACCCCCTAAGATCTATGTGGTGTCCCACATCCCAAAAATAAACACCACAGCCACCAAATGACACCATTATATTACGGTCGTGACTATAGCCTGTATGTTTCTCAATAGCTCTGTCCCTTGAGATGTCAACCAAAGAGGGTGCCTAATATGGAAAAAAGCCATTTGTTAGCTAAGGTAGACTTAAAATTGTTTCTTTAGACAAACACCTCAGGTCTACAAGGTTCTCTCGACTACATATGACTATTGAAAAGATCTTGGTCATGTTGTCGATTACTACTAAGTAAACTAGAACCATAACAACTATGATGTTATTGGGATCTTGATCGAGCGTGTCATCATTTCACCCATCATATATTTTAAGTTAAAATAATGAATTTCATAAATTTTAAAACTCTACGTGCTACTACTATACGCTAATCAATTAGCGATCTAACGATTAGACTTAATCGCAAGTTCTCTCAACATTGGGAGATAATTAACTATGCACCTATAGAAAACCTAAAACCATATCTAAAATTCTCACAAAATGAGGGAAAAATCTCTAGGTTGTCTATCTACTATCTCATCTACCTTTGAAGAGTTTAATCAACATTAATTAAACTCTTTCTATAGATTAGTGGCAAATTTTTGGAGCCCACATGATTAACATAATATAAAAACTTTATTTCAACTTAGATAATAACACTATTTTAACAAAGAATTCAAAGCCAAGCTTTATAGTTCATTCCAATATCTAGCCTTCACAACAATCCTTGATGACCAATTACACCAAAAGTTAAAACAATTAAAAAAGATTTTATATAATTCATATTTTTATGAGAATGCACATATTTGACTTCAAAGAATCTGGAAAAAACATAGCTCTCTTATCATAAAAGGGAGGAAATTTGTTTCTTCGATAAAAAGAATATTAGTTTTTAATTAGAGTGAGCATTTAACAGCTAGTTTGAATGAGTTGATAGACAAATTTATTAAATTTATTAAATTGAACTACCTTATATGTAGGATTGAACTGACTAAATCATAAGTAGAATCAAATCAAATTGAACCATGTTGTAATTTGATTTATTTGGTTTAATTTATTTCACTTTAACTAAATTTAAAAATTCAAATAAATTAAAATTTGTGCATTCCCTCAATATAGATTAACTGGATAAGGGATTTGTCATATCAATTAAATCAAACCAAATTATAGAACTAAAATGTAGAGTAATAATAATATCATTGGGGATGTACATACATGCCACACACAATTCTTATGTATTTACATATCTAAAGTTAAATTTTTTTACATATATAATATCTCAATCTTCAATATTACATAAAAAAGAATACAATCATTGCTTTTAAAAAAAAATGAAATACACCTTTACAAGCATAATAAATTGGTGGATAAGTTATATTTAACTTTACATATGTAAATTAATAAGAATTGTGTAGTATCTATGTAAATCTTCCTAATATTGTTTCTTCAAGTTAGTAAACATTTTCAAAGAAAATAATATTTGACACTTTGCTCACTAAATTTTAATTTTTGGTTGATCAAATGGTATTTTTTAATTTTAA
The DNA here is from genome assembly GCA_021442155.1 of Cymbidium sinense. NCBI lineage: Eukaryota > Viridiplantae > Streptophyta > Magnoliopsida > Asparagales > Orchidaceae > Cymbidium > Cymbidium sinense. The sequence goes on along the minus strand of JAKCPB010000873.1, from coordinate 192,634 downwards.
AATCAAATTGTTAACTAAAATATAAATAACCTTTACTCATAAACCTAAAACAAATTGTCCTCCAATAAACAAAAACAAATCAATTGAATTTATTTGATTTGATTTATATTTTTATTTAAATTAACTAATTATGCACACCCTAATTTAATTTAAAGTCACCATATATTTGAAATCCAGCATTGGAAGTTCTATACTAAGATTTTTTTAACTTCAAGGGAGAAAATGCTTTTGTCAAACTCTTTATACTTTTTTTTTCAATTGTTTAGCTTAAAGAAATGTTTAAGAAAATTAATATAAATTATTATTATATAGTCATTGATTTATTAATGATGAAATATAGTAATACATGATATTCTTTAAAATATTTCACACAAACTATTGGTGTCTTAAAAAGAAAAATATAGAATAAAATTATGAACAATTAGTTAATAGTTTTAGGTTGAAAGTACATGTTTTTTTACCTAACTATTAATCATTAGTTAATTGAAATCATGGTTACAAGAAGGTAAAGAACTTAACAAGTTACTAATTAAATATAAAGTGATTGACATGATTTTTTATTATGCGTTTTCTCCATCTTCCTAGGGAAACTCTATTGAAGAAGGTAGCCAACTCTAATTGCATGTAAATTTGTAGCAACATATCTCATTGATGGCCTTCCATCCGTAATGAAGTCGAACAAGAGAGACCTACTTCTGCCAAAGAAACCAAGAATTTCATAATGCTTTGGTAATTGATCTTAATGGAATATATTTTCTCTTCTGTAAACATTTTAAGATCTACAATGTCATTGATTCTATGAGGATAAGCCATTTTAATGTGATTATGTAAATTAAAGTCATCCTTAAAGATATCATCGTAGGCTTCTAGTAAGCATCTCTAGTAATATTATTCCAAAGCTATAAACATATGCAGAAGTAGATGGGGGAGCTCCTCCAACGTATTCTACAAATTAAATAATAATATACATTTTAGAAAAATATTACATTAAAAGATTGCATCAACTTGATTAATTACAACATTAAAAAAAATCAATCATTCATAACCAATGGTTCCTTTAATCTCATTTTATCAGCCTTGGAGAGATGAACTTATAGCCCCTGAAAGAATTCTTGAAGCCCAAAATCTCCTAAATGTGCAACCATGTCATTATCAAGTAAAATATTGCTTGGCTTGACATCACAATGAATGATTGATTGTTTAGAATAATGGTGAAGATACTCCAAGGCATTTGCAAAATCAATTGCAATGTTCAATCTTTTTCCTAAGGAAAAAAAAAAGATCTCCATTAGTTTCTTATTCTGTATGGAGCCACTTGTTCAAGTTTCCTTTTGGCATGAATTGAAAAATCAATGCCTTAAAATCTACATGGTGATCAATGCTTGAGCATGAGGTTAGGACCGATAAGATTACAATGGCATATGCATCTTAATGCATCACATTCAAATGTAAAACTCTTAAAAGCTCCATGAACTTCAAGTTCAAAAACTTTAATAGCCACAATAGCTTGATAATTTCTTAAGGTGCCTTTATATACAGATCCATATCTTCCATATCCTACTAGATATGAAGCAGAGAAATCATTGTAGCCTTGGCTAATTTTGCATAAGAAATTCTTGAAAACGGAGTGTTTAAGGATGAGTTTGATGAATTTCTTCTTTGGCTACTTCGATTTTGTTTTCAATAGAGCAACATATAATAGAAGAAAAGACCAATAATATAACTAGCATGCTAAAAGTGAGAACTAAAATTTTGATTAAATTGTGAGTACTTTCAATTGATGATAATCTATCATTACATTTTGCTAAATGATGTTTTGGAATTCCAGCATATTTTTTTATTTCCAACGAGAGAGGCTGTCAAAAGAATTTGCAAAGACACCTTCATATAGAACTTCTCCTTCAAGATTATTAAATGACAGATTCAAGTGCTTAATAAAGATAAGATTTTGTAGAGATTGAGGAATGACACCAAATAAATTATTATGTGAAAGGTCTAAGATTTGAAGGCTCTTTATATTTCCTAGGGAAATAGGATTGGAGCCATGGAAGGAGTAGTACCATATATAAGATAATAGTTGATAAGTTCCAAGTGACTCTGGTATTTCTCCAGTCAAATTTTTATTAGAAAAATCAAGAAACATTAGATTTACTAGGTGACCAACTTCTCATGTTACAATCCCAGTAAAAGAATTATATGATAAATCAAGAATATTTGAAAGTGATGGAATGAGAAAAAGTTCTCTTGGTATCATGAATTAGATAATTATAATTGAGGGCCAAATCGAGAGAATCTAAAGATTTTTAAGCTTGAAGGTATAAAGTCTTTAATTTATTAAAATCTAACCATAATTTGTTTAATCTTGTGAGATTGCCTAAACAATAAGGAATAATTCTGTAAGACTATTCTTAAGTGTAAAATATTGTAACTTTTCAAGCTTTCCAATAAGGCATGGAACCTTCCAAAGATTTTTATTCATCCCAAAACCAATTAAATTGGTGTACCTATCAAGTTGAAGGGATGCTTCCTAAAATATAATTGGATCCAAATGTTATTCATAGAAGCTCGATAAGTTTCTTACTAGTTTTGGAAGTATTCCACCAAGGTTATTTCCATAAAGGGCTAAAATTTTTAAGATGGTACAATTAGTTAATGAAACAAGAAAGCCCAGCCTTGTGCATTGGTTGCTTCAAACTCATTTAGTTCCATATCACTGAAATTATTTGTATTCATGCCCAAAGAGACTTGTAACATTTTGAAAAATGTGATCAAGCAAACCATTGAAATGATTGTCAACAATATAAAATATTTCTAGGTTTGGTAAAGCTTTGGCAATGTTAATTGAAATGTCACCATATAGGTGATTGATTGCCAAAGAAACCTTACGTAATGATGATAGGTAATAAAATGAAAAAGGAATGTTACCAGAAAGATTATTATCACCTAATATTTTCTAACCTATGAAGGCCACCTATCTCCAGTGGAATTCCTCCCTCCAAATGATTGTAATGAACATAAAGAGTTTTCAAGAAGGTGATATTTCCAAGTGATGGTGGAATGTTGCAAATGAGTTGGTTTCTAGTAAGATTGAGGTAACTGAGTGGAGACAAAGAGTTCATAATAGGAGGGATTTTTCCAATTAGTTGGTTTCCACCGAGGTCCAGAACTTGAAACATAGAAAAATTGGTGATGAGAGCGGCAGGAATGTCTCCATGAAATGAGTTCAAACTCAGGTTGAGATGCTGTAGATGCTGCAAGTGAGAGAGACTAGGAGAGATCTCACCCAGAGACTCTTGTTGTTGAGATCAAGCCTTGAGAAAAGGTGAGTTTGGACATAGAAGGAGAAAGATGGCCTATCAAGCTATTAAAGCGAGATTCAAGGCCATAACTCTATTTGGGTGCCACCATATAAGATACCTTCCCATGAGCAAAAATTTTGGTTAGTGTTGTTCCATGAGCTCATGAAATTGGTGGAAGAAGCACTACTGCTTTGCTGCTTCAAGAGTTTATGCTTGAGAGAAATAAGTGCATTGTTGTCATATTGTTATTACAATGACAAAGAGTAGACCGGGACACGATGATATGAAGAAGAGAAGGGGAATAACAAAGAGCCTCACACTCATATTAATTAATATGAGTTAGAGTTGTTTATCTAATTTCTATATAGGTAGCCTTGCCTTTGTTAATCTATTTATATGCATATTATTCAACAAGAGATTAGATAATGATCATTGGCTATATTTTGACCAGTTGAATCAATGCTTCAGCATTCTCCACATCCTTTATATTTTCTTTTGTGTATACTTTTCAAGTCAAATCAAGCAACATATTTTCTTAAATAGTATATTATATAATATATTGTTTATTTTAAAACTTTCATAATTAATCTATTTATATGTTCCAAATATTATTTGATAAGAGCTCAATATGTGTGACTTTGCCTTCACTTGCTATGAATCAATGCATGCTTCAGCATGTAACTATTAATGAAAGAAATGAAATGGAAATCAAAAGAATTTATTTTATAAAATTTGGATATTTATTTTTCTGCAATGTTTCAAATACTTAAATGTAAATGTGGTAATAATTATAATATTTTTAATATTAAAATTAAATCTGTTAGTCAGAACATTAATATTTTCTAGAATACTTGACTGGATAATAATATTCTATAGTATTTTGGAATTTAACACCCAACCTGTACCTAGCTTAGTCAAGTCATTAAGGCCTTTGTTCATCTTTTCCTTTTCCATGTTTCTATCTAATATTTAATAAATGAATGACTCATAAATTTCCATTAAAAAATAATTTAGTATGCCATTTTTGAATTCCTTGTATTATATTTTATTAAGTTTTATTTATTTATTTATTTATTTTTGTTTGTTGAATCATTGATAATCAAAATACATAACTTGTATTAGTGATACCTTAATGGTTTTAATAAAACCCTCCTCATTCTGTATTTTAAGCCACTAAAATATATAATCCATGTGATCAACATTGAGAGCAAAAGTATCTAATATAAATAGTCAGTTACGAATGGGCCATTTTGGACAACAGTCCAATAGTCACGATCGATACTAATGACACAGATACTAGATATAGATATAAAAAAAAAACCTCATTCTCAGTTTATTTTAACGTTATCGAAATATAGATGTAGAGAAAATGTAAAACCTTACAGAGATTGTTGCTCGGAGATGATTAAAACTTCCAGAAGAGGTAAATTCCCAATTATATAACAAAGACACAAAGAACTTAAGTGTTTAAGAGCAAATCACGAATGGTGATGCTGATGAGAATCAAAAGATCGAGAGAAGAAAAAAATTGGAGTGTCGGAGTCGAGGCATCGAGGGTTAGGCCAGAGCCGCAAAGGAAAAAAAACCATAATTCTAGATAGTATTGCGATTCTTGTGAAAAGAATCTTATAAAATTACTTCGATGATAAATCATAGCCATAGAAAATAAATTGAACGGTCACCCTAATAAATGAGGAATAAACAGTTCCATTCGAGACGATTTGTGAACTGAGCTACATTGGGCTCGAAATCAGCTCGATTAAATAACCGATTTAGGAAATCGGCTCGTAGCTTGGCTCGATTAATTCAAAATGAGGTCGATTCGATCCAAAAATAGATCAATTTTCGATTAAAACTAACAGCCCTATGTGTAGTATATATCTAAATCTTTTTAATATTGATCTTTAAGTTAGTAAACATTTTAAAAGAAAATAATATTTGACTCTTTGTCATTAAATTTAAATTTTTGGTTAATCGAATGGTATTTTTTATTTTCAAAATCAAATTGTTAACTAAAATATAAATAACCTTTACTCTTAAACCTAAACCAAATTGTCCTTCAATAAATGGAAACAACTCAATTGAATGTATTTGATTTGATTTATTTTTTAATTTAAATTAACTAATTATGCACACCCTAATTTTATTTAAAGTCACCATATATTTGAAATCCAGCTTTATATTGGAAGTTATATACAAACATTTTTTTTTAACTTTAAGAGAGAAAATAATTTTGTCAAATTCTTTATACTTTTTTTTCCATTGTTCAGCTCAAAGAAATGTTTAAGAAAATTAATATAAATTCTTGATATATAGTCATTGATTTATTAATGATGAAAAATAATAAACATGATATTCCTTAAAATATTTCACGCAAACTATTGGTGTAAGAGTTCTTAAAAAAGAAAAAAAGTTAGAATAAAATTATGAACAATTAGTTAATCGTTTTTGGTTGAAAGTACAAGTTTTTTTCCTAATTATTAATCATTAGTTAATTGAAATCTTGTTTATACGAAGGTAAAGAACTTAATAAATTACTAATAAAATATAAAGTGATTGACATGACTTTTTTTTATTATGTTCTTTTTCTTGGCTCCATCTTCCTAGGACAACTCTCTATTAAATTTAAGGTAGCCAACTCTAATTACAGCAACAACTCTGATTGATGGCCTTTCATCTGGTAATGAAGTCGAACAAGAGAGACCTACTTCCGTCAAAGAAACCAAGCATTTCTTAATGCTTTGGCAATTGATCTTGCTAGAATCTATTTGCTCTTCTGTAAACATTTTAAGATCTATGATGTCATTGATTCTATGAGGATATACAATTTTAATGTGATTATGTAAATTAAAGTCATCCTTAAAGATATCATCAGTGGGCCTTCTTCTAGTAAGCATCTCTAGTAATATTATTCCAAAGCTATAAACATCTGTAGAGGTAAATGGGTGAGCTCCTCCACCGTATTCTGCAAATTAAATAATAATATACATTTTAGAAAAATATTACATTAAAAGATTGCATCATATTAAAATGCATCAGATTGATTAATTATAACATTAAAAAAATCAATCATTATATAACCTAGGCAGCGTAACCAATGGTTCCTTTAATCTCATTTTTATCTGAACAATCTTGGAGAGATGTAGTCATAGCCTCCAAAAGAAATCTTGAGAGCCCAAAATCTCCTAAATGTGCAACCATGTCATTGTCAAGTTTGCTTGGCTTGACATCACAATGATAGATTAATGGTTCACAATAATGGTAAAGATATTCCAAGGCATCTGCAACATCATTGTAATGCTCAATCATTTGCCTAAAGAAAAAATAACATCTCCATTAGTTTCATATTCTGCATGGAGCCACTTGTTCAAGTTTCCTTTTGGCATAAAAAAAAATCAAGGCCTTAAAATCTCTACGCCATGGTGATCAACGCGAGCATGAGGTTAGGACCGATAAGATTATGATGGTGTATGTGTCTTAATGCATCACATTCATGTAAAACTCTTAAAAGCTCCATGAATCTCAAGTTTGGAAACTTTAATAGCCATAATAGTTTGATAATTTCTTAAGGTGCCTCTATATACAAAGCCATATCTTCCATACCCTACTAGATATGAAGTGGAGAAATCATTTGTAGGTTTGGCTAATTTGCATAAAAAATTCTTGAAAACAAAGTGTTATGATGAGTTTGATGAATTTCTTCTTTGGCTACTTTGTTTTGTTTTGGTAGAGCAACATGAAACAGAAGAAAAAGACCAATATTATCACTAGCATGCTAAAAGTGAGAACTAAAATTTTGATTAAATTATGTGTACTTTAATTGATGATAATCTATCATTACACTTTGCTAAATGAAGTTTTGGAATTCCTCCACATATTTTTTTTATTTCCAACGAGATAGACTCAAGAATTTGCAAAGACACCTTCATATGGAACTTCTCCTTCAAAATTATTAAAAGATAGATTCAAGTGCTTAAGAAAGATAAGATTTTGTAGAGATTGGGGAATGACACCAGATAAATTATTATGTGAAAGGTCTAAGCTTTGAAGGCTCTTTATATTTCCTAGGGAAATAGGAATATATATGAAATGGAAATCAAAAGAATTTATTTTAGTTGATTTGGATATTTATTTTCTTGCAACGTTTCAATTACTAAAATATAAACGCGGTCATAATTATAATATTGTTTAATATTAAAATTAAATATGTTAGTAAGCAACATTAATATCTTCTAGAAACTTGACTAGATAATAATAATCTATAATATTTTGAAAATTTATGCCCAACAGTCAAGCCATTAAGGTCTTTGTTCACCTTTTCATTTTCCATGTTTCTAAGTTAAGCTAGATTATTTTCAATAAGATATATATATATATATATATATATATATATATATATATATATATATATATATATATATATATATATATATATATAACTATTACTATTTATACTTAAATAATTACTATATATCTAATTTTTAATAAATGAATGACTCATAAATGCATAACTTGTATTACACAGTGATACCTTAATGGCTTTAATTATGTGTATGGAATGCAAACCCCTCCATATATAAAATCTTACATAACAAACGATTTAAATTTAGCAAACTAATAATTTTAAATCATCTGTATAAATAAGTTGAAATCCTTTTCGTACATCTTTTGAAAGATAATAAAAAAATTTTAATTTTGCATAACTATGTATTTGGATGAATATACATTTTGTATTTATTTGTTATCATCTTTTATTTATCTGTTTATTTTGTTGTTCTAAAAATCTTTTATATTCTAACATAATACTTTCTTGACTATTTGTATATAAAACATCCCCATCAAAAGAATTCTATATAGATCTAAACATAATCTTTTACAGCATAGATCTAAACATCTCAATCTCCATACTAAAGCATCAGAATGGACGCGAAATTTTTGGTAATCGGAATCCATTTAAACAAATGGTCCTTAGCTATAATCTAATTAAATTAGATAAATAAGTTGTTTAATCTAATTAAATTTGATAAATAAATATCATTCAATTACATTACTTGAATTGAAACAAAGTCCTTAGCTACTTTATTCATCCAAACTAATTTAATCTATGATCAAATAGCCTCGCTTATTTAATATTGTCATTGGATCATGTTTCCAAAGTGCAACACCAACAGAGTCTGCCATGGGTAAAGGGCTCATTGATTGTGCAATTTGAATTAAAAAGAAGTTTAAACCATACTAAAACCCTTTCAAAATTCATAAATAATTATAAAACATAAAAAATTATAAAATTAATTTCTAAAAATGAATCATACTAAATAAAAAAACTTAAGGAATTTTCCTTTTATAACTTTTTCAAGACTTTGAAAATTCATAAATATTTATGACTAATTCCAAAATTAATAAAACATACTAGGTGGGTTCATAAATATTTAGATAATTCAACAATACATGGTTCAGGATATTATTAGCAAGCGAGGAATGTAAGATATTTTATTCAATAGTTTGAAGAGGAGCCTTTAAAGACGTGCATATGCCAGAAATTCAAGGAATGGAAAATGAGATCATATTGATTAATGTGAAAATCAAGAATCTATTTTTTTTAGTTTGCATCTATGTATATGGTTGTCAATATTTCTTATTTCATTCCTTAATCATACTATATATTACCCTATATCAAAGACATTATTGAATACAAAATTCCTTCATGCCTTCCCCACAAACTAATTTAAAATCAAATGAAATATAAATCAAGGTAACTCCTAAATAACTATTATTTAATCCAAATTCAAATCAATCATATCATTTAAAACAAAATAAAGATAACATTAATACTAAAACTAAAATTAAAATAAAATCTAACACTAAATAAAGAACTAGAATTTTCTCAAATTAATCTTTTTATGCTACAACAATTCTCCTAAGACCTACAAAACTCTTACCCTAAAGAGTTCTATATAAGTTCATTTTGAGTAAGTTCAATTCATCCAACTATTGATCATCACTATTCACCTTGAACCTAAACAATCAAATTTTCAAATGGTTGGAAGTGAAATAGATGTTGAAACTTTCAGAACTAATAGAAGATTTTGAACATATTTCAAAAAAAAGCGGCATATATGATCATATGTTGTGATAAATTATTCAACGTGGAATGCAAAGACATTATTGAGCTTAATCAAATATGTAAATAATGTCATAAAACTAATTCTAAAATGACTAAGAATGACTCTAACCCACAAGAATTTTCATATTTATGGTGTATCTTCCAACTATATTCAATGCATTTTAGACATGCCATCTTTTTTGGCTTTATCAATGTTGAGATAATAAATGCAAAAAATGTAAAGGGCTTCAAGATGGGGTTTACATATAAGCTCTGAAATCATATAATGTAGTTCAAATGATGTCAAATCGATGTTGGGTTCTTGATGAAGAATAGCTGTAATCCTATGAATGTCTTTGATTTGTTTTTCTCAAAAGATACAATGGTATTAAATAAAGGAGTACTTTGAAGAGAAAAGTAGGGTTAAAACTAAATTAATACAACATTGTTATGGCATCATTATGGTTAATAGGAACTACGGTGATTTGACATCATGGTATAATAGCAGCCAAGCAAACATAGAAATTCATAGGAGAGAAAAGGGAATTCATCTATTACAAGAGAGAAAGATGAGATGTGATAAACAAAGGGTAGGATGAATCTTTTACTTTCATTCCCTAATCAATAATTCACACAATATACAAGCTAAAACATTCCAATTTATAGAAATAGGATGATCAGATAAGAATAAATTAATTTGAAATCAAACTAAGAAAACTACTAAAATCTACAATCTAATACAAATTCAGATCAAATATCTATCATTTAATTCAAAATAAAGATAAACCTACATTAAACAAAGTTAAATTTGAAATGAAATCTAAAAACAACCAAAGGTACAAAATTTTCTTAAAGTAATCTTCTAGTGTTGCATCGGATACTCTAAAAAAGAAAAAAATAATTACCAAAAGAGCTCATATGAAATCATCCCTACTAACCTATCCTATATCTTCGCCACTATATAGCCACGAAATAATGCACCATTACAATCTAATGACATAATGATATAAGTTATAAAATGGATCGCCTAGATTTATTTATACTGAAATTTTGAGGAACATATTAAATTTATTGGGATCGAGGCACAAAACTATTGTACAACTACTACCATTAAAATATAATAAATGTATGCTCACATGCCTTGAGATAGAGTATCACGCACATCATTTCTGTGGGTTGAAATTGCAAGAACATGATTAATCAAAACAAGATCAAGTGTTTGATTTTGTTTTAATTTTATAAATTGAAAAAAAAAATTTAACCTTCTGCTACTTTGAAGCAACAATTGGTATAATCTTCCTGCCATAGGAGTCACCAGCAACATAGAATGGATTTGACGTGAAATGAGGGTGATCCATAAACCACTATAATTTTTTCAAGAAGAAATCATTTGAGGCATAATTGTGCAAATTAAATACCTGAATATTTACACTCTGTAAAATCATATGAAAACCAATTATATCTAAAACATCAACAATAAGCCTTTATCCCACTATGTGGGTTACATGAATCCTTTGTCTCCATTGTGTCATATTATGTCAAATTCTCATTTAATTCAAGTATACTAAGGTCATTTTTTATACATCTTAACCAAGTCTTTTTTAGGTCTACCTACCTTTCTTAACATAAAAAAAATGTGCATACTCTCTAACCAAGTCATCATGGTGACGCTTTATGTGGCCAAACCATCTAAGACTACTCTCTAATCTTCTGTCTTGGAGTTACTCCAACTTTTTCTCTAGCATACTCATTTCGCATTTTATCTCTAAGAGTAAAGCCACTCATTCACCTGAGCATCCTCATCTCTACAACACTTAACTTAGACTTATGCTTCTCTTTTATTGTTGCATTCTACACCATAAATCATTGCAAGTCTTATCTCCATGTTATAAAATTCTCCCTTAAGTTTAAGTACTTTTAATGAGCCGATGCATTCCTCCACCAACCAAACTTGAATTCTACTAATAACATCTACATTTATTTCACCATCATTTTGAACAATAGAGTAGAGATCTAATCGTGCTCTTTTTTTAATGACTTGTTCACCCAATGTCACAACACTACCCCTAGAACTTCTAATTAAAATTACACTCCATATATTCAGTTTTAGATCTACTTAAACAAAACCTCTAAGGTTGACCTCCATAATTCAAGTTTCTCTTGATCTCCCTCTTCTTATCAACAAGAAGAATGTTATCAACAAAATGCATACACCAAGGTACATCTTCCTATAAATCGTAGTAAGGACATCAAATTAAAACCAAAAGATAAGAGCTTAAAGATGGTACTTGATGTAATCCAACTGAAATAGGAAAATATTTTGTCAATCCTCCTTGTGTTTGGACACAACTAACAACTCTAGTATACATATCCTTAATGACTTGAATATAACCATTTTTATCTCCTTTATTTTCTAGAACTCTCCAAAGAACATCTCTTAAAATTTTATCATAAGTTTTTTCTAAATCAATAAATATCATATGTAGATCCTCCTTACTTTTTCTGTACTTCTCCATCAAACCTCTTAACAAATGTATAACATCAATAGTAGATCTATCTGGCATGAAATCAAACTGATTGTGAGAAATATTTATATCACATCGTTACCTATGCTCAATTACTTTCTCCCATAATTTTAATGTATGACACATTAACTTAATTTCTCTATAATTTGCACACTCTTGTGCATCACCTTTATTCTTAAATATAAGAATCAACAAACTCTTTCTCTACTCATCTGGCATCTCTTTAGTCTTTAAAATAATATTAAAAAGATTTGTGAGTCAAGAAATTCCTTGATCTCCTAAACATTTCCATAATTCTATTAGAATATCATCAAGTCCTACTATTTTTTTACATTTCATTTTTTAAAGCTTCTCTAACTTCAAATTTATTAATATAGCGATAAAAAAATAAAATTCTCTAATTTTGTTTAGGATATTAGTTAAAATTTATCGGTAAAACATTATTTAGGAAAACAAAATTTATGCAGATAATAAGGGTTTTGTTCTATTGTAACAATTATTATTATGATGCAGAATGTGGAATAGTATGTTTGGCTATAAAAGAGTCCATTAAAGAACACAGAGCACTTCTATGCGTCACTAGAAGAACAATTTCTATCAAGGACATCTAAAATATACCTCTCATAAATCAGAAACTTTCGGCCCTAATTTTTCTTATGAATTTGTAAATATCATCAAAAAGTAGGTCATCCATAATTTTGAGCTATGAGAAAGAAAATCTAGTGCCAAATGGACAATCCACAAAATGAAGCTGAAAGAAATCCAAAATTGGGTTTTGATTGAGGAGTCACTTTTTCCAACATGTTGAATATGAAGGCATTACACAATTATGTTTCCATATGGGTTTGTTGGACACAAGACTCATGTCCCAACTTAAAGAAAAGGCCCTAATAGTAATCCCCACCTCAACAAGGGAGGATGGTCCCATCCTATGGCACCAACTAGCCCCATTGGGCGAAGTGATTCTTGGCCAGAACATAAAATCGCTCTCCCAAGTGAAGTGGGGAGTGTAGCAACTCAAGCATTGTTCTTCCACTCTGATCTCCCATATGATGATTCCAACACCTCAGGAAAAATTGTGTCTTGTGTGACTGTGACCAACATCTAAACCTTCAATCGCTAATAAACAACAAGAAAAATAGCTAGTTGCCGATGAAGACTATGGTCCTTGGGTCCTTATTAAGATGAAGAAACCAAGTAATCGTGAAGCCTCTAAAGCAGTTATAGCTGACTTCAATGGAAGGAATTATTAGCAACATCGTAAGATCAACGGGTGGGAAGATGGAGGGTGGAAAATGGGATCCAATGTTAGAAGAACCATGGAGGCGAGGGGATGCTCCTCACAAGCAACAAATTGACAACTCCAATAATATTCAAGGCTTCTTGAGCCCAAACTCTCTTATTCTTGCTAAGAAGTCACCCTCTAGCAAGAGTAGATCCAAAAAACAACGAGTCCCAATGGCCCACTTTGATCTAGAAATCAAACAATTTGGCCCTAATGAAATTCTCTCCAAGAAGAAGAAAAATGTGATCGTTGAAGTTGCAGATGGTGGGGATGTGTCCCCTATGGGTGCTCAATGACTGCTTTTCTAGTTTGGAATTGTCAAGGGGGATGGAAACTACTTACGGTACCTCATTGGAGAGCATAATGCTCTCCTTATTGGCCTCTTGGAAACTAAAGTTGATGACATAAGTAAAAATGAAATTGATATTATTGCTGGGAGGAATTAAAACTTCATTCATCATCCAGCTAATGTAAAATTTGTTGGTATTCTAGACCTCTGGAGAAAGGATTTGATCTCTTTCGATCTTATAGCTCTATCCGAGCAATGCATCATCAGTAAAGCTTGTCTCCCTAATAAAAGTATATGGCTGGCTACTGTTGTATATGCCAACAATGACTATCATGTTAGAAGAGCCCTTTAGAGTCAACTCTCCCCAGTTTTGGAAGAGAGACTGCCTACTATAGTTGGTGGGGATTTCAACTACATTACTAGCGAAAACGATAAGAAAGGAGGTAAATCATTCAGCTATGTTGACCTCCAAGTGTCATAAGTAAGGTCAAGCCCACGAGTCAAATTTGACAGACTTCGGAGGTGACAGTGCTCAAATCAGAGCTCAAAATGCACTGAACGTCACCGTAAATATTCTAAATGACCTCCGATTGATGAATGAACTTCACTGTCACATTCAGAACATTGAAATTGTGCAGAATATAAATTTTGAAAAATCTAATGAGCAATCGATTAAGCACTCGAGCTATTATGTGTCGACACGCATAATGGAGTCAAGAAGCTGTGACGATGTCCGAACTACCTCCGTTCATGAAATTGATTGTGTCATTAGCATCAAAATATCAAAATATATTAAATAAGATTATTCAACTTAATTCAGACAAGTCTACGTAAAAATCGAGCTGTCAAAAGCAGCAATGCACTTTTGAGTTGAAATTGACTCAATTTGACGAATGACCAAATTTGATCAAAAGATTGCCATTTGTCAAACATGAATCATTAAGTTGATTATATATATATATATATATATATATATATATATATATATATATATATATATATATATTGATTATGTGAATTTAATAAAATTCACATTAAAATCATTTAATCAATTTAAAATTTATTTAAAATCCCTAAATTACCCCCTCACGCAGCAATCACTCCTCTTGTAACTTCCCACTCTCCCATTCCCAATCGAAACCAACAGAGGGGTCTCATTTTTTTTTCTGGTTGAGAAAAGAAAAAGGGTTCCATTTTTCTCTACCTCCTCTCTTCCTTGATTCCCACGTTCCAGCTCTAACCTGCACATGTAATTCCCTCTCCCCTCTCAATCTCCTCCGGTCATTCTACGCTCTCCATTGGTTGCTGCTCGGCTCATTGCTCGCCCAGCAGCCTGCCGTTCATGCCATCCCACCAGCATCTCGCTGCAGCCACACCATTCGGATCTCAAAATCCTCGTAACACGCTCAGGCTCGACGTGGATCACACCACTGCAATTTCCACCCATCGCTCCACTCCATCCACCATTATGATTCAAACCACCACAACTACCCAGAATTCTTTCTCAGATTGATCTTCTGCTTTACGTCCATCTTCCTCCATTTCAGACCTGTCAGATTCCAACGCACTGCAGCCCACATCATTGTTCCACCTCCGCCTCTCATCCACTACGTTTCCATAAACGCTCAAGTATTAGCTCCTACGATTCCTTCCCATGAACCCTTCCAATTTTCTCTTCGCCACAAACTAGGGAAGAACATCATTAAGAGGCGAATTCTTCTTTCGATTTTTGACATTGCACTCCTCGCCATAACCCTTCCAATTTTCACTTTGCCGTAAACCGGGGAAGAACATCACCAAGAGGCAAATTCTTCTTTCAATTTCTTACATCATACTCATCGCTTTAGCCTTCCAATTTTTGCTTTGCCGCAAACCAGGGAAGAACATCGTCAAGAGGCAAATTCTTCTTTCAATTTTGGCATCGCACTCCTCACTTTAGCCTTCCAATTTTTGCTTCACCGCAAATCGAGGAAGAACATCATCAAGAGGCAAATTCTTATTTCAATTTTTGATGTCGCACTCCTCGCTTTAGCCTTCCAATTTTGCTTCACTAAAACCTCACATTTCTTATACCAATCTTGTTCCCTTCAGCATTGCGCCAAAAAATGAGTCGAACATGTGGGATGTGAATATGGATATATATATATATATATATATATATATATATATATATATATATATATATATATATATATATTCATGTATTTTACAGTTTAAAGGCCTCATTATGCTCAAGAGAGTGCGATGAGATGAAAAATCGGCTATGGTGTCGCAAGACACCGATCGCTACACTCAAGATGGCGTACTGAGTAAGCCAACACCCATTAAATGTCGCTCCCCCTAGTCAAAATGCTACCAAAATTTCATCAAAATTTTAGACTTTAAAAAAAAAGGGGAGGGGAATGAATATATATTGCATTTGTCTTCTTTCAGGTTTGAAGGACTTGTCGTGCTCAAGAGGGCGAAGATGAAAATCGGTTGTGGTGTCATAAAACGCTATGCTCAAGAGGACATAAGCTAAAACACTCCCGATGCAATCCCCTACAAAGGGACGACGTCGGAAGGCTGTCAAAATTTAGACTAAAATTCAAGAATTAAAAAAATTCAAATGGAAATTACCTAAACTTAAGTTAAACAAAAGAATTTATAATAAATATGAAGATAAATATTACATCAAAAAGAAATAGGGGGAGAGCACTTAAAGAAAATTTTGGAAAGAATATAACACTCATTTAAAATTCAAGTAAAATTTGGGGAGGCTAATATTAAGCTCACAAACTCTAATTGTGATTCTCTATGGCTTAAATTGAAGTAATGAGTGAGTTCTATTTTCTTGTAAATT
Source organism: Cymbidium sinense (assembly GCA_021442155.1). Classification (NCBI taxonomy): domain Eukaryota; kingdom Viridiplantae; phylum Streptophyta; class Magnoliopsida; order Asparagales; family Orchidaceae; genus Cymbidium; species Cymbidium sinense. The sequence goes on along the minus strand of JAKCPB010000873.1, from coordinate 176,291 downwards.
TCTTAAAACTAAATAAGCTCTAATTAGAATTTGGGGAGACTAATACTAAACTCATAACAAACTTGCAATAAACTTAAAGTCTAAGGATGAATCCAAATTGGGTTTAGTAACTCTTATAAGAATATGGAGGTGATTACTATGCTAGCTGATAAGCATGAGTAAGGCTAAAAAAATAATAAACATAGAAATAATCATAACTTATCAAAAGTGATTAAATTGAACATAATCAAGTTGGGAGAATTACAAAAACTCAACAAGTTAACTAAGTGTAAGTAATATTTTAAACTATAATCTAAATCACACGCCTTCTTCGCCACTAGATATGAAACTCTTTGTACAAATAGACAAAAGGTGATACTAAACCAAAATATGTAAATCATAGAGTTTCCTTTAATAAAAAATTATGGGATTTCATTCTAATTATGAATTTTAAAATCAATGAATCACCAATTGAGTGAAATTATCTAAAACTATAATCTCAGTGAAATATGTTGAATGTTTAAATTCAATGCTTAAAATTCATTAATTCTTTATCTTTAACTTAAATCAAAACCTAAAAATCTATCATAAGAGTTTGAAAATTAAGAAAACTCTAGCTCACAAAGAAGCCAATGTCAAATCAAGTCTACTATGTTCACTCTCAATCAATATCTTGCCAGTAAGGACATGACCTGTGTCCTCTGACTCCATGGCTTGGCCAGTAGGCTCCACAGATGAAGTAGTTATGACCAGAGTCCTCTGATCATGTGGTTTGGCCAATCAGGCTCCATTATATTACGATCACGATCATAGCCCGTATACTCCCCAATGGCTCTGCCCTTTGAGTTGTGAATGATACGGTATACTTGATAGGGCAAACAACCCTCTGCCAGCTAAGGTAGACTTAAGCTTGTCTCCTCAGACAAACACCACCCCAGGTCTACAAGGATTTCTTGGATGATGTAACCCATGTGTTGCTGATAAGGATCCTTCAATTAGGTTGGGTCGACTACCTCCTTTGACTAAGTAGACTAGACAACGACTCAAAATAATGGAACTATGGGATCTAGATCGCACATATCATCATTCCCCCAACCATCTGGTTTAAGCTAAAATGATGCATTTCATAAATCTCAAATTCTTAAAGCTCCATATGCTGCTACTATACGCTGCACATTTAGCGATCTAATGACTAGCCTTAATCAAAAGTTCTCTCTCACTTATTCGGAGGGGCAATTAACTATAGGGGCTTGTGCCTATAGGAAACCTGGAACCATATCTAAAGTCCTCACCAAATGAGGATGAAATCTCTGGGTAGTGTCTTATTTACTATCTCATCTGCCTTCTGAAAAATTACCGACCCTTTCAAATCACTCTCTTCAATTCATATATTGTCGAGAGGTCGATGGAAAATTTTTGGAGCCCATAGATTTCTGGCGACTCTGCTGGGGACATGATTCTCTTTCCATCTTTGGCTAGTCATATATGTGCTATAGTAGCAATAAAATTTTTAAAAATTCAAAACAAAAATGGTGATTTAAGTGTGTAATAATTTTAATATGAAGCTCTATGTAGAATGAATCATTATAGAGTTCTTTATTACACCATTATTTTGTTCTATAGTGCCTCTGCATCTTGAAAGTATGGGATGAAATAATAATTGCTAATTACTAATCCCCCTCTTTCACTTTTGTAGAATGGATCTACAGAGCACTCCTTTCATCATTTAGCTATGGTGAACATCGCCTAGCCAACATGCCATCAACACAGAGATGTCAGCTACCATTCAATTTGGTAGCTTGAATTTCCGCTATCATGTACAACTCCTCAAGTTCCCCCCATGGTACATTCGTCAGACCATCCGGAAGGCCTTCTTATCAAGCTCCTATTAGTAATGTTTGTCAACCGCCAATAGCCCAGTCGGAGTTCTCCCAACAGTGAACTTCAATTTTCAAAAGGCTAGGTCAATTTAAAGCTCCCGTGATGAAAAGAACCGTGAGTGAGCAAACTGTGTCTTTAATTCCTCATGGTACAACTAATGAGCCAATTGAACCTCTTGTACCTGGAAAGCATGATCGTGAAGCTTCCTCTGAAGCAAAAATGAGAGAAGAAAGAGAAATCGTGAGGGCTCAGATCCCATGAATGACCTAGAATAACAAGCATACTTCACCGAAGCGAGTATTCCCACCCACAACAACTTTGACAATCTAAAGTGGGTAAAGAGGAATAGGTCTACTGGAAAAATAAAATAGTCCTTCTGGAACCAACCACATCAAGCTCCACCACCACAGAGGAGACAACCTGAAACACTATCTGTGGATCATAAAGTTCTTAAAGTAGCCAAGGATAGAGGCTTAATGAAAAGAGGATTTCAGAGGCCTGTGGTGATGGAAAATATTGAAGCTCCACTAAGGAGGTTGTTATCTCTTTTGCTAACCAGTCATCGAGCAAGATGCGCATGGTGAGCATCGAGCATAACACTCGGACCCCATGTCCAAGAATCTGCTGTCGAAAGGTCCCGGTGAAAGGATAAGCAGATATGGAGGCAAAGGCCCCATAGTGAAACCCCGATGAATGGAAGAGGTGTGACATTTGACACATATACTCAGAAATCCACCTCAAAAATAACTCATCAGATGTGAATACCCAAAAGAAGAGATATCACTGATGAAAGACATGATGGTCGACACCCTAGAGAATCTTCTAGGGGATCTCATCATCGATCAGGTTCACTCTCACAAAAGAAGGTTGACTTTGATCACAGTCCTTTAATAGAAGAAGTGTTTATTCCGCACATTGAACCAGAGATCCACTGGAAATGTCGATTGGAAATTCGTGTGCAAGAAGAAAATAATGAAGAGGATTCTATGGAAGTAGAAGTCATCTATATGGTCAGAGATATAGATGAACTCTCCGCTCTGAATTCGACATTTATGAAGAAGAGACTTCACAGAAGCAAATAGAGGATGGATCTTCGATCTTTGCTGAAGAAGAAGAAGATGATGATCATAATGAGAAAGAGATCATGGGTGTGAAAGTTGTTTATATAGTTGAACCAAGAAATGATCAGTCTTGTACACGCTTTTATACTCATCGTCGTACAACCCCAATAACAGTTGTCTCGCAAATGCACAAAGAGAAGTATAGTCAAGTTCTTCCCCTGAAAATGAGCAGGGAGTAAAACAACAACAAGAAATAGTGGAAGAGGAAGAGCATGTACTTGTTGACACCATAGCTAGCTAGAGAGCAAAGAGAAATGCAGCGTCAAATGGAGGTCAAAGACAAGGAGATTGCACAGCTTGCTACCAAAATGAAAGATATGATGGTACAAATGAACATAATGATGAAGATGTTGTAGAAAAATATCACATCAAGTGCAGCACATGTTTTGTCTGCTAATTAATAGGCAGCTAATAATACAACTTCTATACCACCAGAATGGTACCTCCTACAAGACATGCTACCATGAAGTAGGAATGAAGTTAATCCACTACCTCTCCATCCGACAATTCAAAATCTGGCTAGCACACCTAGAATGGTAACCTCTGCTCAGCTAGAAATAATAATCAATGAAAAGATAAATGCTATCATAGCCTTAGAGCAGGCTGAAAATTGGTGAGTAAGGGACTCCCTTACCCAGCTGAATATGACCAAGTGTCGAACCCGAAAGGTTACTCAGTGCCAAAATTTAATTCTTTCAGTGGGCTTGGTAATCCAAAGTAATATTTAGCCCAATTTAAGGCTACTTTAAATACTGTGGGGAAATGATGCACCTTCCATCTTATTAAGAGTCAATTTTAGCTTGCTAATGATATGTAGAATTGCAGAATGATTTAGTTAAAACCTTTGCTGAATTAGAGACTATATTTGTGAAGAGGTTCGCAGTGCAATCGAGAAAATCACAATCGCTGACCTTGCCTTACTAAAAAAAAGTAAAGATGAGTCAGTGATAAAATTTATAAGTTGTTGGTGTAACTTAAGTATGAAGAGTGAGCAACAATTGGAAGAAGAACATTTGATCCAATTTCTAATCAGAAATATGGATGATAAAATGACATCATTTCTATCCATGATGTCGATTGCAACATTCCAAGACTTGCTCGATAGGGTGGCTAAATTCGAAAAGTTGAATCGCCCTAAGTCTGAAGTCTATGCAGATAAAACAAAGAGAAATAAACCTTCAGACTCAAGAAGAAATGAAATTCATGCTGCTTTCTATAGCTCAAATGATGAAAAGAGTGTGATATATAATGTGGATAAAAGAAAGCAGCCAATGTACAATGATGATAAGGGAAAGAAGCCTGTCTATTCTAATCAACAGCCAAAATTGGTATTAGGAGGCAATGACAAGCCTTGAACGTTTCCAAGTGGTGGAGAGCAACCAAAACAAGCATCAAGAGATGATGAGTGAATGCAGCCATCTCCTAAGGAAACGATGAACAAAGATTATTCCTTTAGAAGTGATAGTGCGGCTAAATTGTTTCGACAAATAGTTAAAATTGGTCTACAATTACTAGAAATTCAAAGGCCTTAAGAAGCTGATCAACTCAATAATCCAAATTATAGTCCTTATAATCGGATGATCAGTCATCCTATAAAAGATTGTTATGTCTTCAAGGATTGGCTAGAAAGGAAGTATCGGTGAGGTGAATTTACACTATCCGATAGTGTTCTAGTCAACCCAAAAAGAGAGTCTACAATGATGATTACGTCCTCTTCTGTATCATTTATCAAAGACAAAAAAAGGTGAAATAAGTTCAGACTGAAGAATGGGAAACAATAGTCTCCAAAAAGATTGTGAAAATGTTGAAGCAGCTAAAAGGTGTCCCTAGTGTTAAGTGGAAATCACTACTTGAACCTATATTGGACTTAAGAGAGATGCCTAAACCAAGTATTTGGGCTTCTCAATGGCATTCTGATAAGGCTACTTCATTACAACATGAGAAGCAGTATATTAAACGTAGACCTCATAAATCAAAGAAGTTGGCTAAGAAAAAGAAGATCAAGAAGAGAACTACAACTCAAAAAATCATTAACAATTTAGAAGAGTATCACCAAAGACAACCATTTAGGAGACTTCATGCCTAAACTTGCATTGATGAATCGATGAAGAAGATAATGGTGAATCTTGTCCAAGAGAGACATGAATCATCTAGGATGTCGATGTTCTTCATCATTACTCTAAAATGACAAGGGTAGTCGTGACCACCAAAAAATTTTATCGGAAAGCAAGAAGAGCAGAGAAGAGATCTGAATTTTGTTTACTGACTCAATAAGAAAATAACAGTTTAGATGAAGATCTATGTTTTCCTGACAGAGAATAGTCAAACTCATCGATATCCTCACGTATGAAACGTATGAAGTTGCAAAATGAGTCTAGCTCTTTTGGTCAATCATCCCGAAAAAGAGATGAATTTGAAAAAACTATCTCTTCAAAGAATCTGAGTGATACAAATTTATTCAAATTCAGTTGAGAAGTGATAAGTCTTACCACCTGCATCAAAGAAGGGAAATGAAAATAAAGATAAAGGCAAACAAATTGAATTCAACAAGGATATCATTCCCAAAAATCCTAGGATAAAGCCTAAGTCAAGCGAGAAGATAGATTATAATATTTTATCACATCTGAGAAAGATCCCTACACATCTAAGTGTGTATGAGGCTCTCTTGATGTCAAAAGATCTCCGAAAAAGTTTGATACATGCCATTAAAGATCTGGAAAGTTACGAAGTTTACTTTGCTGAAAAATGCATGACTAAAGTATTGCAAACTCATGATCTCCCAGTAATCACATTTTTGAAGAAGATTTTTTGTTGGGAACAGCAGATCATAACCGTTCTTTATATGTTACTGCAGAGAGTGATGGCATCTCGATCAATCAAATATTGATTGATCCAGGTTCTTCTATCAACCTTATAAGTCTAAATGTATTAAGAGGATTATCACTCGATATCCAACATCTTGGGAGAGATAAATTGATGGTTCATGGTTTCAATGAAAAAGGGCAAAAAATCCTCGATTCTTTTATTCTCCAGCTCAAGTTTTGAGATTTATATACAAAAGCCAAGTTTTATGTAATCAATGTCGATACATCATTTAGAGCTCTCTTGGGCTCGCTATGGCTGCATGAGTATGGCATGGTCCCATCAACTATGAATCAGTGTATGAAGTATCTTAAAGATGGAGAAGAATTTTGAATTTTTGGTAACTTTCAACCATTCTCCATCAATGAAGCAAAGATTTATGAAGATGCAAAGTACTTCACCCTCAAAGAGCCTAAGCCAACAGAGCCTCTTGAAGTGGTAGCATCCACTTTAGGAACTAAAAAGCAATTTCACAAAGTGAAAGAGCAGAAGCAAAGAGGAAGAAAGAAGGCAATGCCGACTCTCCCTAAAGCACTTGATTTTGCACCTAAGTCAAGAAAATTAGTTCCTCATTTGGGAAGTGACACAAAAGAAGGAGAAGATATTCCTGTCAAACTTAAGGGAACGTATAAGCTTTCAAGAAAGGCAGAGTATGAAATAAGTGATTCAGATTCAGATTATGACTTTGAATCTACTTATGGAAATAGAATTCAGATGATCGAGTTAAGGAAGATAGCTCACTTGGCAGAGACAAATGACTCACTCAAAATTATACCTATCCCTCAGAAGTGCTTCAAAGAAATCACTCAAGAGGAGGTTCATAATATTAAGAATTGGTAACATTTTATGCACTGACATTGAGTGAGAGCAGCGGAATAGGAACTCTATTCTACAAATCTGAAGAGTCTCAGCCTCACAATTTTGAGCAGCCTACTCAACATGAAAATTCTGAGGATATAGTGCTCACAAGAATACCAATATACTATCCACAAAAATTACAAAGAATGATGCATAAGCTTAGAAGTCATATTGAAACTACTAAAGATAGAACTAAAATCTTTAACATGATGTGGAACCAAAGAAGTCCTCAGGCATCACGAAGAAGTGATAAGTTTATTACTAAAGGTCTGGGGTTCATCCACAAATCTCATCAAAATAGAGCTTGTTATAATGTAATAGAAGTTGGGCTAGAAACTCATAGTGATGAAGAAGATGATTCCATGAAATTCTTCTTAAAAATGATGAAGAAGTAGAAGCTGAGCCTGCACCTGAAGAACTCAAAGATGGTGGACAAGTAGCTACTATGGACAAACTTAAAGAAATCAATCTAGGAGCTGAGGATGATCCCCATCCAACTTTTGTCAGTGCCCTTCTGCCTAATGAGAAAGTTGAAGAGTTAAAAATGCTACTCAGTGAATTTCGGGATTGCATTGCTTGGACATATTCAAAATGCTTATCGATGTAGTTCACAAACTGCTATTAAACCAGATGTGATGCATTGAGCAAGCTCCTAGAATGAGATTGAGGTTGAAGAAAGTGTAATGCGTAAACTAAAAATTGATCAAAGCAGGATTCATCCAGGAGGAGAAGTATGCATAGCCAATATTATCCCAATTAGGAAGAAGAATGGTCAGATCCATCTTTGCATTGACTTCCGAGACCTAAACAAGGTGTGCTCCAAAGATAACTTTTCACTTCCAATATCAGAACTACTAGTGGATAATACTTCCAACTACGACATGTTCTCATTCATGGATGGATCATTGGGATACAACCAAATCAAAATGGCACCTGAAGATGAAAAACATACAACATTCAGACCACCTATTGACATCTATTGCTACACGGTTATGCCCTTTGGCTTGAAAAATGCTAGAGCTACATACCAAAGAGCCATGATGCATTTTTGATGAGTTGATTCATCAAAAGGTGGAATGTTATGTCGACGATTTGGTAGTAAAGAGCTTGAATCGTGAAAACCACTTTGAAGACTTTAGAATTGTACTGGAGAGAATCAGAAAATATGATCTCAAGATGAATCCTCTAAAATGTGCATTTAGGGTATCCTCCAGAAAATTCCTCGGGTACATCATACGTCATAGAAGAATTGAAATTGATCTAAAATCAAGGCAATAGTGGAGATGCCTCCACCAAAAGTTTGCATCACTCGCTCTTTAAGGATAGCTCATTCATTCATCAATTTATATCAAATCTATCAGATGTCAACCATTTGCAAGGTTAATGAAGAAGGATGCTTTATTAAAATGGGACAAGGAGTGCCAAGAAGCCTTCAATAGAATTAAAAGCTACTTGTTAAATCCACCAATCCTTGCAGCGCCTACTTCTGGGAAGCCTCTCATTCTATACACAGCTGTATTAGAAGAGTCTCTTAGAGCATTATTGGCATAACACAATGAAGAAACCAAGGAGAATGTTCTTTATTATATCAGTCGGAGGCTGATTGGAGTAGAAATGAGATACTCTCCAATAGAGAAGCACTATTTGGCACTGATCTTTGAAGTCCAAAAGCTTCATCATTATATGTTATCTCACAAGATTACCCTCATCTCAAGGATTGATCCGCTGAAGTACTTGATGACAAGACCGATTGACACTTGGCAAGATGGGCGATTGCTTACAATTTGATATCACATATGTTCAGAGAAAGCGGAAGGGACAAGCCTTAGATTTTCTAGCTTCCCATCCCATCCCTGCAGACTCTTCTCTTAATGACGATTTGCACGATGAGCAAATTATGCTCATTCATGAAAGAGAAAAATTACAAATTTGAGAAATGTACTTTGATGGAGCCTCATCTATCAAACAAGTCCAACATCTAAATTTTCCAAGAGCAAGAGCAAGAATCAACATCATCTTCATAACACCAGAAGGAGGGATAATGAGATGATCATATGGATTGATCAAGCCAAGAACTAATAATGAAGCTGAATATGAAGCATTAATGGCAGGTATGGAAGAAGCTATTTCATAGACATTCAAAACTTGCATATTTTTGGCGATTCTCAACTTATTATAAATTAAGTAATTGACATCTATAGAATTAATAAGCTTGAGTTAACTTTCTACCATAAGCGAGTTCTCGAGCTTATGAAGCTGATACCAAATATCACACTAACTCAAGTCTCTCGATTTGAGAATAGTAAAGCCACTTGGAATAAATTAACTAAGGAGATGGCAAGTATGAATGGTGATTATGTCATGATCGATATATTTACTCAACAAGTCTTAGAGAAAAGTATCAATCCCGTAGAGGGGTTATCAAATCGACAGCAGGATGACTAGGTTGCTCTCCTCAAAATCAACAAAAGTTGTACCAGAAGAGCTAAGAATGACATTGCCTCGTAAAAGTAGTGAAGCCTTTTGTAGAGAAGAGTCACGTGATTGGAGGCAACCCTTCATCGACTACTTTAAAGAAGGCAAATTACCAAATAATAATAAACTCAAATCAAGAAGAGAGAATACGCTATGCTTTTGTCAACAACACTCTATACCATAGATCCTTTGAACAAATGTGGCTGATGCCTAAATAGATGAAAACACCAAAGTGATCATTGAAGTTCATGAAGGACTTTATCATCAAGTCCCAAGATGGCAAGAAAATCAAAAGGATGGGCTATTATTGGCCATCTATGGTGAGAGACTGTATTAATTATGCTAAGAAGTGTTATGAGTGTCAAGTACATGGAAATCTCATTCATCAACCTCAATCCACTACACCCAACAATTATCTTCCATTCAGGGCACATATGTAATTAGAGTAATTGATCCACCATCATCACCGACATCGCTTCATCCTAGTGGTTATTTATTTTCTAAGTGGAGTGAAGCTACCCATTTAAAGAAGTCATGATCAAGTGATCAACTTCTTCACGCAAAATATGGTCTACAAATTTGGAGTGCCATCAATAAATTTTGATAATGACGCCTTTCAAAATATAAAGATTTATAGATTCACGATCGACACAAAATTGATTGACGATACTCTTAATATATAATCCAAGAGCAAATAGTTTGGAAGCCTTCAACAAGACATTAGTCAAGTCGCTCAAGAAGATCCTTACCAAAAAATAAGAGAAATGGCATACTAAGCTAATAGCCTATGGGCATATCGAATCATCTACAAGATGCCAACTAAAGCCACTTATTCATTCAGGTATTTGGAACTAAAGCAATTCTTCCGCTCAAGTTGAGTTGCCTTCACTCGAAAAGTAGCCATCCAATACAATCTAATTGAAGATCAAAATGCTCGGATGGAAGAACTCGACCCTTGATGAAGTTAGATTGCAAGCTCATCAAAATGGAAGTTTATCGAGCAAAGATGTCCAGAGCTTTTGACCATACAGTTCAGCCTCGAACTTTCCGGAAAGGAGAATTGGTCATGGTGCTGAGAAGACCAATTAATTCCCAATTAAAAATTTGGTGGCAAATTTCCTAATTGGGAATGCCATTTTATCATTGAAAGTATATCAAGGAGGCATACCAACTTATTGACAAAAAGGTGAAAGAACAATGCCAATTAATGGTCGATACTTGAAAAGTATTATACAGACAACCACATTCTCGGTAGAAATCCCAAAAGATAGGCATTCTTTTAGTATATCAATTTAGGTTGACAATGCTTCATGCGAGATCCCTAAATAAACATAACCCCATATGAAAACTTTCCATGAAAATTCTCATTAGCATTTTTAGATTTATATATATATATGATATATATATATATATATATATATATATGTTATATATATATATATATATATATATATATATATATATATATATATATATATATATATATATATATATACATGAAGTCATTGTCAAGATTTTATCTGAGCATATCAACTCAAATATTGATGTATTTGCACAATTTCATCTGAGAAAGTTCCTCTAAATGTGCTTTAGAATTCCCCCTGCAAGACAATAGCATTTTGGGTTATGTTAAGTTTATATCAAGTTGACAATCATGTTATAAGAGATCCTCAATATATTCTTATTCAGTTGACATCCGCTTTATCAAATTCTGAATATATCCATAATTGTTAAAGTTGCATTCTTGAAAAAAAAGAATCTATTTCTATGCATGAAAATACAACCATAAATGTCAAGAAATTTTTTTCTAGATTTGTCCAAATTCTAAAGATCTAGAAGAACTCCCAATTTTAGAACCTTCAATCAATTAAGTTGGAGAAACACCAACATCTACATCCCAAGTCTGACATGGATGGGTTCTAAAGGTCAACTCAACAAGCCCACAAATGGTCGAGTTACACTCTCCTCACTCAACAAGCCACAAGAAAAGAGAGTGAAAGAGCCCCGCTTTGTCACGATGATAAACTACCAACCCATTACCTTAAGTCAAAGACTCAAGTAGTTCTAAAGGTTGAACTCAACAAGCCCAAATTTGAAGCGCTCCTCCCTCACTCAACAAGTCATAAGAAAAGGCCAGTGAAAGAGCCCCGCCGCATGCCCAATGATGATAGTTGTTCAATCTCAAACTAGATCCAACTTAGTGATTACAAGTAACCAGGATCCAAGAGATCTTTCTACCTGATCGATAGATCATGATAATCTAAGGAAATAACCCATAGGGTGATATCTTAATTTATTCTCAAATGATCTGATCATGCTCAAAACACAGATCAAAGACAATCTCCTCATCAAGTCCGTCAAAGCAGAAAGCATAAGATTGAGGAAGTAATTCCATAGTTCATACAAAGTCGATGGCTGATCTAAAGGAATTTCATGGTTATTCCATTAAAGACACGCTTGACTAATAACTCAACATTGATCTTATATAAGTCGGAAGAGTCGGATGCACCCTTCAATGAATCCAAAGCAAGCACAAGATTCATTACATACTTCACAAGTCAATATGGACAAATTCCCTTCATCAAGTCCGCTGCTTAAAGTTAGGACAAAAGGAATTTCAAATCTGACCAAGCACGGATAAACCAATTCTCTAGCAGAATCCTTCATCAAAATAAGTAGACCAATTCCTCCATCAAACCTAACCAAGCACAAAACTAGGGTTAGAGGAAATTCAAATATGCAATGACATAAAAGAAAGAGATTTCAACAATTCTATCAAGTAGATAGTAGATGGTGTAAGAACTCTTATCAATCCAACAAGTCGACAAAAAATCGTCAATCCTATCATTTAGCATTTCCTAAATAAGGCATCCATTAGTGATGAATCCTATCAAAGCTCCGTAAGCTATCACAATCGAAGCTGAAATGATCCAAGTTATGAGGCTAGCCCAAAGGGTCAACCAATTTTCAACAAATGTGACTCACTCCATTTGCGAATCACATCTGTTGGGAGGCATTTTTTGACCTACATATGTTTCATAAGTTGGGTCAAGCCCACAGTCAAATGATGGACTTGAGGTGATAGTCAAAGCGAGCTCAAAATGCAATGTACATCAAAATGTTCAAAATAACTTTCGATTGATGAATAGACTTCACTGTCACATTCAAAATGTTGAAATTGATCAAAATATAAATATTGCAAAATCTAATGAGCAATCAATCAAGCGCTCGAGCTATCAATGTGTCAATGCGTATAACAGAGTCAGGAAGTTGCGATGATATCCGAACAACCTCCATTCATGAAATTGATTGCGTCATTAGCTTCAAAATATCTAAATCTATCAAATAAGACTATTCGCACTTAAATCAGACAAATCTATGCAAAAATCTAGCGGTAAAAAGTGACGATGTGTATTTTGAGCTGAAATTGACTCAATTTGACACTCACCAATCAAGTCCTCGAATGAAATGAACGTGCGCGTCAAGCATTAGACATAATTAAATATATATATATATATATATATATATATATATATATATATATATATATATATATATATATATATATATATATATTGACTATGTGAATTTACCGACATAAAATTCACATTAAAACTGTTTGATCAATTTAAAATTTATTTAAAATCTCTAAATTATCCCCTCAACTTCCCAATCTCCCATTCAGTTTTCCTCAACAGCAGGAAACTAACAAGGGGGTCTCATATTTTTTCTAGTTGAGAAAAGAAAAAAGGGTTCCATTTTTCTCTACCTCCTCTCTTTCTTGATTCCCACATTTCGGCTCCAACCTGCACAGGTAATTCCCTCTCCCCTCTCAATCTCCTCTAGTCATTGCCGGCAGGCCCCGCCTGTCCATCGAGCCACTCTACCGCGGCAAAGCTGATTCCATGTGCCATCCCATTTCGCCTGCCTCAACCCCGCAGCCGCACTATTCTCAGATGAAATCTCCGCCTGTCTCTTCAGGCTGATCACCGGCATCCCACTGCCCGCTCCGCTCTGCAAATTGCCATCTAAACCCGATGCTAACTAATCCCCTGGCCCGTCTTCTTTCCACTGCCATCCACCTGATCCAGATAACTTATGTCTCATCCCACCTCTCAGATGCTGTCATTATCTCTTTCCAATCTAGCATCCTCATCCTCATCATTATTCTCGGAAATCCCATACTGCCTGCAGGCAAGCTTCACCCTTTTTCAGACAATTCCTTCGTCAGAACCCTTCCAATTTTGTTGCATAAACTGGGAAGAACATCCAAGAGGTGAATTTTCTTTAATTTCAGCCGCACTCCTCATAACCCTTCCAATTTTGCTTCACCGCTAACAGGAAGAACATCTCAAGAGGAGAATTCTTCTTCGGTTTCAATGACTACTGCTTTAGCCTTCCAATTTTTGCTTTACCACAAATCGGGGAAGAACATCATCAAGAAGTGAATTCTTCTTTCGGTTTTCGGCATCGCACTCCTCACTTTAGCCTTCCAAATCGGGGATGAACATCTTCATCGTAAACCTCACATTCCTTGCATACCCAATCTTGTTCCCTCATTACAAAAAAAATGAGTTAGAACATGTGGGATCGTGAATGGATATATACATGCTTATATTTCTTTGGTTTGAAGGCCTTGTGCTCAAGAGATGAGATGAAAATACTGGTGTCAAGACACCACTGCGCTTAAGAGGGTGTATGAGTAAGCCAACAGATGTCTCCTGTCGAAATGTCAGAAATTTTCATATTTCTAGACTTAGAATAAATAGGGGGAGGGAAATGAATAAATATTGCATTTATCTTCTTTCAGGTTTGAAGGCCTCGTCATGCTCAAGAGGGCTCGATTAGATTAAAAACTGGTTGTGGTGTCAGAAGATACCGCTTGCTATGCTCAAGAGAGCATACCGAGTAAGCCAAAACACCCCCAATGCAGCCCCCTACATGGGGATAATGTTGGGAGGCTGACGAAATTTAGACTAAAATTCAAGACTTAAACAAATTCAAATGGAAATTACCTAAACTTAAGTTAAACAAATATGAAGATAAATATGAAGATAACTGTTAAATCAAAGAGAAATAGGGGGAGAGCACTTAAAGAAAATTTTGGAAAGAATATAACACTCATTTAAAATGCAAGTAAAATTTGGGGAGGCTAATATTAAACTCACAAACTTATCTATGGCTTAAATTGAAGTAATGAGTGAGTTCTCTTTTCTTGTAAATTTCTCAAAACTAAATAAGCTCTAATTGAAATTTGGGGAGACTAATACTAAATTCATAAGAAACTTGCAATAAACTTAAAGTCTAAGGACGAATCCAAATTGAGTTTAGAAACTTTTCTATGAATATGGAGGTAATTACTATGCTAGCTGATAAGCATGAGCAGGGCTTAAAAAATAATAAAGACTAAAATTATCATAACTTATCAAAAGTGATGTACATTGAACATAATAAAGTTGAAGAATTATAAAACTCAACAAGTAAACTAAGTGCAAGTAATGTTTTAAATTACAATCTAAATCACAATGCTTTGCCACGGATCAGAACCTTTGTACTACAGTAAGACTATACTAAATCAAAATATATAAAATCATATGATTTCCTTTAATAAAAAATTAAGGGATTTCATTCTAATTATGAATTTTAAATTCAACGAAATCACCAATTAAGTGAAATTAACTAAAACTATAAATACCCGCATGGCCCACTAATGTTGAATATTTAAATTCAAGTATCTGAGTATGCTGTGTGGGTGGTTTCCCGATTTAGTCTTAGGATTGGATCCGGGTTAACAAAACCTAAAAAACCTATAATAAGAGTTTCAAAATCAAGAAAATATCCAAACATGTGTGATAGTAGATCTAATCCTCTATTAGGATCTAAACAGAGTTGACAAGATTTGAAGCTCTTAAACATATTCAAATTAATCAATTGTTCAAATCATATTAACTCAAATTAAATATCAATCTAAAAATGCTTAAATAAAAATTCTATCATTAAAAGCTTAAAGCCAACTCAATCTATCCACCTTCAACTGTTTGTTGGGGGTGACAAATTAAGAAAACTCTAGCTCACAAAGGAGCTAATGTCAAATCAAGTTCTACTATATTCACTACCAATCAATCTCTTGCCGTAAGGATGTTCCCATGTCCTCCTCAATGGTTTGGCCAAGAGCTCCATAGATGAAGCTGATCGAGTCCTCGACGGTGATTTGGCGCTCTATTGTATTACGATCATGACCGTAGCCCGTATACTCCCTAATGGCTCTACCCTTTGAGTTATGAATCATAGAATATACTTGATAGGGCAAACAACTCTTTATCAGCTAAGGTAGACTTAAGACTGTCTCCCCAAACAAACACCACCCTAGACTAAAAGGATTTCTTGGATGACGTAACCATGTGTTGCTGATAAGGATCCTTCAGTCTGGTTGGGTCGACTACCTCCTCTGACTAAGTAGACTAGGGACCATGATGACCAGGGATGACTGAACCATGGGATCTAGATCAACACATCATCATTCCCCAACCATCCAGTTTAAGCTGAAATGATGAATTTCATAAATCTAAAATTCTTAAAACTCCATATGCTGCTACTATATGCTACACATTTAGCGGTCTAATTACTAGCCTGAAAGTTCTCTCTCACTTATTGGGAGGGTAATTAACTATAGGGGCTTGAGCCTATAGGAAACATGGAACTAGTTCTAAAGTCCTCACCAAATGAGGATGAAATCTCTGGGTAGTGTCTTATCTACAATCTCATTTGCCTTCTGAAAATTACACCGACACTTTCAAATCACTCTCTTCAATTCATATATTGTCGATAGGTCGGTGGTGAATTTTTGGAGCCCACAAGCTACTCTCCAGCTGTCCATAAATTGGAGGAATTTATGCTAAAGAATGACATGCATGACCTTGATTTTATGGGCCCAAGATACACTTGGACTAATAATAAAAAGAGGAGTTGAATATGGGTTAAGCTAGATCATTTCCTCATTAATTATACAGTATCTAATCTGCTCCCATTCACAAAGACAACATCTAACCCGATTGCTTCCGATCATTGCCCCATCCTCCTACATGTTATTTGACCCTCTATGTACAAAAGGCAGAGATGGATCCAGTTTGAAGACACTTGGCTCTCATAACCAATGGCTTAGAAGCTTGTGTGCAAGTGCTGGAATAAATAGGTTCTTGGTTCCAAAGCTGAAATCCTAAATCTGAAATGCAGCCGCACATTGAAGAAACTCTTTTACTGGAGTAAGAATTGACTGAAGGAGTTGGAAGACATCAAACTAAAGCTAGAAGATAGAATCAATGAGTTGTAGCATATTAATTGCTCCCTAGTAGGGCTTCCAATGACTGAGGAGGATGAACTCCACCAGAAGGTTAACGAACTGAATTCCACCTTTGCTCGGCTCAATGCCTGGTGGAAACAAAGAGAGAAAGTGCGATGACTAAAAAATAGTGATGCAAACACGAATTTCTTTCTCACATTTGGCTCAGCTAGATGCAGAAGCAAAAAAATTTTTGGAGTTAAACTTGCTGGCGGACAGCTTTGCAAGGATCTTGATGTTATTCATTTCAGATTCCTAGAATTATTCAAGAAAAAAATGGAGCACCACCGAATTCTCCATGGTGGGATGGTCATCCTTTGCTGAAAGCCTGCATATTACAAATGATATTAGTAAACTCATGGAGGATAATGTTGGGGAGCAAAAATTTGGGAGGTTATCCCATCAAGTGTTAATCGAGCTCCGTGTATCAATGGGATCACCGATCTTCTATAAAACTTTTGAAAATCATTGGGCAAGATGTTTGTGAAGTCATGAAGAAGTTCTTCGACAAGGGAAATGCCTTCCTAGAATCCTTGGTGCTTATTGCCCCACAAAGTTCCATCCCACTATTAGCTTATGTAAGACCATCTATAAGGTCATTGCCAAGATTGGTCCCGAGAAACAAAACTTGCACCCAAATCTCATTGCTAAAGAGCAAGGAGCCCTTGTTCCACATCGATCCATTTCACACCACTGCTTAATGGCTCATAAGCTCATTAATAAATTTCAACGTTCCACCTCGATGGAAGGGTTTATGGCAATCAAAGAGAGCATGGAACATGCATATGATCGGATGAGTTGGGACACTCTAGCCTTGGTTTTGTAGAAGTTCGGCCTCCCTTAGAAGTTCAATAATTAGAATCTCTAGTGTGTTACCCTCCCAACCTTTTCTCTTCCTCTTGATGGAAGTATATCAAAGTGGATCCAAGCCCAATGTGGGTTTTGACAAGGATGACCATTATCTCCATTTGCTCAGAGCTTCTCTCCATGGCCTTCAAACAATATGGAGAGGATCTAGAAGTGGCTATTGCAAATGAGAGCACACAGATTTCACATCTTCGATATGTCGATGGCATCCTCATTACCTCTAAAGCTTTGGTTGGTCATGCTAAACAGATCACTAACATTCTTGACAAGTATTGCAATTGGACGGAACAAAGGGTGAAAACTGACCAAATGTGGCATCCTCTTTAGCAAAGCTACATGCAATTGAATGGTGGGGTTTCACAAGGTTAAAGAACTTGATTATTTGGGCATCAAACTGGCTATGAGAAGACTGACCAAGAGGAAATTTACCAATCTAATCTAAAGAGCTCAAAGTAGGATTTGCTCTTGGGGAGTTCGATTCTTATCTCTCATTGCTAAAGAGCAAGGAGCCCTTGTTCCACATCGATCCATTTCACACCACTGCTTAATGACTCAGAAGCTCATTAATAAATTTCAATGTTCTCGATGGAAGGGTTTATGGCAATCAAAGAGGACATGGAACACACATATGATCGGATGAGTTGGGACACTCTAGCCTTGGTTTTGTAGAAGTTTGGCCTCCCTCAGAAGTTCAATAATTGGATTCTCTAGTGTGTTACCCTCCCAACCTTTTCTCTTCCTCTTGATGGAAGTAGATCGAAGTGGATCCAAGCCCAATGTGGGTTTCAACAAGAACGACCATTATCTCCATTATCTCCATTTGCTCAAAAGCTCTCCATGGCCTTCAAACAATATGGAGAGGATCTAGAAGTGGCTATTGCAAATGAGAGCACACAGATTTCACATCTTTGATATGCCGATGGCATCCTCAGTACTTCTAAAGCCTTGGTTGGTCATGCTAAACAGATCACTAACATTCTTGATAAGTATTGCAATTGGATGGAACAAATGGTGATGCAACCAAATGTGGCATCCTCTTTAGCAAAGCTACATGCAGTTGGAAAGCTAACCAAATTGCTCGAATGGTGGGGTTTCACATGGTTAAAGAACTTGATTATTTGAGCATCAAACTGGCTATGAGAAGACTGACCAAGAGGGAATTTACCAATCTAATCCAAAGAGCTCAAAGTAGGATTTGCTCTTGGGGAGTCCGATTCCTATCTATGGCCGGTCGGGCTACACTAATTAATGCTTCCATCCTTGCCACCTCTACCTACCAAATCACCCACATTATGATTCCTAAAAAACATCTTCATTGAAATTAAACGAATGGGAAGAGGTTCCCTTTGGCATTCCAAGCCAACCAACACAGCTTCCATTATATCGCATGGAAGGAAATCTGCTAGCCATTTTTGCTGGGAGGGCTTGGGTTCCATGCTTATGGGTCCTCGGGGCTAGCTGAGTTCCTCTCAAACCAAACACACTATTACATCGATGTATAAAGGAGAAATATGGCTTGATTCTGGAGAAGGCAGCCTAGATGGGTAATTCCATTAGTTGGGTAGTCCTTGCCAAGGGAACTCACATCTAATCTCACATTATCCAATGCCAAGTGGCAAATAGGGAGCTGATCAACCTGCTTAACCATGCTTGGGTTGCTAACATTCCCTTGGCTAAATGGCCCATTTTCATCAATATGGAGAACATTGATAATCTAAACTCCAATGAACTAATTGTAATGGAAAATGGAACATGGTGCGGCTGGAGCAGCAGTTTGGCATTGAATTGAGAGGGTTGATATCTGTTGTTCAGATTCATGGAGACCTGCAAGGAGACCAACCTAAATTGTTGAAGCTTATTCTTAGTAAATCCATTACTTCTTATGAGGCCTAATTCCAAGCTGATGTGGATCAATTCAAATGGCTATCCCACCTAAAGTTGCAACCAAGAATCAAAATGTTTTCATGGAGGTTAACAAAAAATGCTTTACTGACTAATAGTTGGCTGAAGAATAGGGGCCTCAAAGATACTTTTGAATGCCTGTGGGGATGCAACCAAGAAGAGGATGTTGAGCATGTAGCCGTGCATTGTTATCTCACGGCTGATATCCACCAAATCCTGTCCAGTTGGGGCTTCTCCATCCCTTTCTTTATCTAACATGGTGGAGCTACTCTGTGCCCTCTCTAAAGTGAAAAAATAGGAATTTGCTTGGGATAGATTGTATTGCTTGACGATATATCTTGTTTAGAGAACCAGAAATGCAAAGATCCATGGCCGACCACATGGGACTTTAAAGATTATTACTACCAATACTGTGGAAACCCTCACACACTCAATCTCATTTCCCTTCCAAGAGCACCGGGATATTACCCAGCCTCATAGGCTGCTCCATTCTATATCATGGTGTCCCCCCCCCCCTCTCCGGGTTGGATAAAGGCCAATGTTGATGGCTCTCTACTCTCATCTAGGGCTGGTGGTATTATTATTATTATCCGGGATGATAGTGGTAGATTCATCAAAGTTGTGGGACATAATCTTCTGCATTGGGATAGCACATTTGTGGAACTCCAAGCAATGCTCCACTTAAAGCATGTGCATCATTGTGGAAGAGGACAACATCAATGTGGCGAATTATATGAAGCTGTGGGCTTCAAAAATTCACCACCAACCTCTCGATGAAGAGATTATGATTTATGTCGATCAAATTTTTAGAAGGTAGATGGAATAGTAGTGTGGTGTTTATTTTTGGGGTGTGGGACACCACAAATCTTAGGGGGTACTTATTGTGAAGTGATCTGGCATGACATTAAGGAATGATGTACTATCTCAAAAGATAGAAATTACCACCTATAATGGACTGTCTAATAAGGACTCTAAGGCATGATGGGTCTTTGAATATACCAGAGATCTTTCCCCTACTTTACATGGAAAAGTAAAGTAGGGTTTATTTTAAGCCGGGTTCGTTAAGTTTCCTATGGAGGCAAGCCCCCATAGTTAATTACATCCTAAAGAGTGTGAATTCCTTAAGAATACTCTCGATTAAAGTAGACAATTAGGGTCTTCAAAGATTTCAAGGTTAATACTATAAAAGGATTGGCTATTTCAGAAAATCAAATGGGATATATCAATGAGAAGACTTATTTTTGAAATCCAAAGGGAGAAAGTAGGAAATGTTCATGATACTAGGAAGCCTAGTGAGCATTCCAATCTACCATGTTGTTGGGCTTTATATTTTTGAAATTAAAGAGAGTTAATTATTTGAGTTGACATTTTATTAGATTGCTAGGGCTTATAATTCCACAATATAAGATTATGGAAATGCTCACTCATATTTATGCTTGTAGCCTAGGAAATAGCTACCTCAGATTCTTAAACTAAGGAGCCTTGGTACAAAACAAAGGCACAACCTAAATCTAAGGCAAAAATGGGTATATAATTTAACTCCACAAGAGAGAATAAATCACCTGACTGCTGGACTTATTACTGTCTGGAGTGGCAGCCAGCTAACTCCTCCTATGCATTAAATCCATGTAGGCAAGTCTTTTGCTTTCCAAGATGGCTAGGCTGTTATTCATGTAGAAAGAAAACTAAGTCGTTAGACTCACTCTCTAAGATATTAGAGTATGAGTGGTATGAATCCATGACTTAATCTAATGCAAATTTTATCAAATTTATTTGATTCTTTTGGACTTTTTATTTTGACATAGGCTATAGGATTTTGTGTGCCTAAATGCATGAGAATTTGATTATGGGCTAAATCAAAAGAGAAAGGGGTGTTTTCCACCTTCTTTTTTCTCTTCTCTTAAAGTGAAAGAATATGACATGCATGATATCATACATTCATCCATCCAGCTAAGGGGTTACTAAAAATTTTATTATCTTGATTTAATCCCTAGGCTTTTATGTGAGGTTATGAGTTGTTTTAAAATTTTAGTTATGAGTTGTTAATTGGGGGTAGAAAAATTAATTTTTATCCTAAGAGCCTATCGCATCCAGTCACACATTCAAGCATCAATCATAAATAAACTATGAAAAGCATCTATTCTAATCTAAAACATCAAACAATTTTATAGACTATTCGTAAAAGAATAAAAGGCCGTCTTCGTTCCATACACCCGAAAATAAAAGATGGGTAGCCAAGCTCTACCCTTATACAACCCGGATTACAAAAATAATATATATGCTATGGGGGGTCTTCATTTCTTCATTCTCTTTCTTTTGATTTGATTTGTTCCAAAGGCATCATAGGGCACCCCAGGGACTAAGCCTTCTGGCCACTGCTCATCCTAATCCCCATAGCACTAATCCCGATTCCTAATGCAAAATTACATCAAAAATAGGAAAAGTAAATCTACACAAAAATAAATGTTAGCTAAACACACCATACAACCCAAGTAGTTATATGAATAATTTGGACTTAGCTCCACACATGTTAACCTCAATCCTAATATGGGTTATACTTAGGGGCTAAACACCACAAAAAGCATTTATATTTTTATTATAGCCTCTTAAGCACGCAGAGAAAACATGATTAGGCTAATAATCCTAAAATCCATCTAACCATACACCCTAACATCCAGTCTAAAATATTACATCACAAAATAAAACACAACATCATACATACAACACCCTAACTTAGCACTAGAAGTAGTGACTTAGTATTCTAATGTATGTGCTTAAGGCTTGTGTAGCAAGACTTTACTAGGCTTCTTTAGTTTAAGTTCCAATTTGAAGTTTAAATTTAAATTTTATCTTTGGGTGATTTCAATCTAAATGATTTAATGATTTACTTTTCATTTTTATTTCAGTTTTATTTGGTTGAAATGATATTTAGGTTCTCAAGAATGAAGAGTAGGATGAATTCCATCTATAGACAGGACTCACACTATTCTACATCCTAATTCCTAAGGAATATAACTAAAGTCCTTAAGTATCTTGATTAGCCCATTTGAATTTGTGTAATTCATTTGTTTCAATTTATTTGATTTGATTTAGAATTTAGAATTTGAGTTTATTTAAGTATTTGATTAATTGATTTTTTGGATTAGATGTTTTAGTTTAATTACATCTTGATAATTCAATATCCTTAATGTCTAATGGAGTTTAAGTTTGTTTAAGTTCATGTGTTTTTGGTTGATTAATTTTAGATTAGGTGTTTTGATTTAATTGAATCTTGATAATTCAATATCCTTTTAAATATTTAATTCTTTTTTTTATCATGGTTATGTGATTTAACTTTATGTTTATTTAATTCGATTATGGTTCATTTATTTGTAGTTTGATCGGATTAGATTAATTAAGATTTTATTTTTGATTCTAATTGGGTTTGATTCTTTGTAATTGAGATTTTATTTTTAATCACATTCATTTGTCATGTTCATCAAAGTTTGGTTTGCATTTTGATTTCATATATTGGATAGTTAATTAGTTTATTTTATTTAAGTAGGTTGAATGAGATCGATTATATTCTATATTAAATTGATGAGAATCTTTCTTGATTTAACTTAATTTGATTCAATTTGATTTAATTAGCTTTATTGGTCTATGGGTTTGCTTAGGTTCAATGTGATTATGTGATTTTAATTAATAAGTGTATTTATGTTAATTATAAAGGTTTGTTACTTTTTTTAATTTAGTTTCATATTTGTTTAGACAAATGATGTAATTAATGACTTAATGGTTTAGGTTTAATTTATGTTTTGATTAATATTTAATTGCATTTTGATTAATTAAGTTTAATGTAATTAATTTGATTAACTTAATTAGTTTGTTTAAGAGGTATGATTAAATTAAATAAAGATTTGTTTAACTTTTAATTTGATTTCATGTTTATTTGAGTTAATGATGTAATTGATGAATTAATGATTGAAGTTTAAATTAGGGTTTGATTATCATTTAATTGCATTTTATGTTTGATTAAGCTTAAGTTTATTAATGTAATTTACTTAATTAATTTATTTAATAGGTGTGATTAAATTAATTAGTAGATTAATTAAGTATTTAATTTGAATTAACTTTAATCTGATTTATAAAGTTAGATTTGGTTTATTAAGATAATGGATTAATTTATTAAGTTTGCATTAATTAGATGTTTGATTAATTAAGTTTGATTAAGAGTCAATTAAAATTATTAGATTAATTAAAGGTTTGTTTGTTTAGAGATTAATGACTTAATGATTTAGGTTTAATTTAAGTTTTATTAGTGTTTAATTGCATCTTAATTATGTTTGATTATGTTTAGGTTTCATATGATTAATTTAGTTAACTTAATTTATTTATTTAAGGGGTGTGATTATTAAATTTAATTATGGATTTGATTTAAGCTTAATCTTAGAGTTAGCTTTAATGTAACTTATTTAAATTAATTTTATTATTTAAGATGATGGATTAATTTATTAAATTTTCATTAATTAAATGTTTGACTAATTGAGTTTGGTTATTTATGATTAGGGTTTTACTTGATTTGATTTATTTATTATGTTTGTTTGATTTCATTAACATGTTCAATTTAGTTATTAGGTTGAAATATTCGATGGTTATTTAATTATCTCATTCCAAATGGATTTGATTTAATCATAGGTTAATTAAGTTTGCTTTAATTTTATTTAGTTTAATTGATTAGTATCAAATTATTAAAGTTTTCTAAGTTTGTTTATTTTGAGTTTGATTTAAGATTTAATCATTTAATTGAGTTTTATTAACTTAAATAGATTTAATCAATATTTATTTTAATCTCCTTTAAAGATTGTGTTTTTCTGATTTAAAGTTTGATTAATGATTTAATGAATGCTATTCAATTTCTGATTTTTGATTTAATATTTGAGTTATTTTTAGATTATATTTTAATTAACTTTTTAATTGTTTAAACTCTAATCTTAAGTGTTTATTTAGGTTTCTTAAGATTCAGAAGATCAAATCATTTTTCTTAAGAGTCCTAGATATCAATTTAAGTGATTTAGGTTATCTTGAAGATTTTTGTAAATTTTTAATTTTTATTTAATTTATTTTATTAAAATTGATAATCTAAATTTAAAAATTTAATTTCTCCCAATACAGAGGTTTTTTTAACTTTAAATTTTTATTGTACATGTATTTTGACATTAGTTTCAATATCTAAAAATCTCAACTTAATCTAACTTATATTTTTGGCTTAATTAATGAAATATGGTTTTCCCTAAAACCTAAATTACACTCACAATACTCATTTTTTGAGTATTTTAAGTTTGTTGGATTTCTCTATAGACAAATCCAATGAGCTCTTGTTTGCAATTTTGGTTAAGTATTTTATTTTCTATGAATTTTGAAGTTTAGATGATTTAAATTATTTTTTTTTTACCTCACGGGGATGATTTGGCGGTGAAGATCCAGGGAGCTCCTATGTGTGAGAAAGCTTGAGTAATCTTTAGCCCTTACATCTCTTGAATGCCTCCTTCTCGATGTTTATATCACCGGAGAGCAAATTCTTGTATTATTTGAGCTCAAAGTGGCTAAACAGTGGGGATGGGTTCCCTTTTTCTTTGGGGAGCTTTTGGAACTGAATGGTGGTGGGAGGAAGAGATCTCAAGTCTCATCTCCCCCTCTTTTAATAATGGATGAAAATACAAATTTTTTTGAATTATTTTGGCTCCAAATTGAATGCTATCTTGTTGGGGTGGTTGGGGCTAGATCTAAATTGATTGAGGACTTTGGATTTTTGCTCCAAAGTCCTCTCTTGCTGCCATATGATCATATTTTTTTAATTGAAATATTGGGGCCATGTGATGGGGGAATTAAATGAAGTTGGGTGGAATCCTATGTGGGGGAGGATCTATGAGGGATTTAAATGGGTTGGGTTTATTTTGGGCTGACTCTAAATGGGTTTGGGTCCGGTTTGAGCAGCCCCCAATGGGTTTTGGCTTAGTTTCAAGGGGTTTGGCCCAATTTGGGTCATATGGGTCATTTTGGGTCAAATTGACCCATTTGACCAAATTTGGCCAAATTAGCTTGGGAAATGAGTTGATTCATGTTCAATTAGCTAATTGAAGATGAATGTGGTCTTTGTTTTGAATTAATTTGGATTTAATTTTGATTTAGGCTAAATTGACCCTTTAGGCCAATTTGGGCTAGGTTGGGTCAAGTTGACCAATTGGGCTCGATTGATCAAATTGAGTTTAATTATGGCTTTGGTAAAGTTCAATAATTAATTTGGAATGAACTTGAGTCATTGGTTACAATCAATTTTAGTTAGATCATGATTTGACCCGATTTAGTCTTTTAGGTCAATTTAGGTCAATTTGGATCAAATGGCCAATTGGGCTTGGTTTGGCCCAATTGATTGCAATTGATCATCCTAGGTGATCAATAATCATGGTGGAAGATTTTGGTGAGCTTGGTTCAATCCAATTTGGGTTGGATTAGAAGTTGGCTCAAATGGGTCCTTTAGGTCACTTTAGGTCAAGTGCATCTAAGTGGGTCAATTGGTTTGGTTTTGGTTTGATTTGAGTTTAGTTGAACTTATATATGAGCCCTAGATTAGAATATAAATTCAATGACAATCAATTTGGAATCTTAGGGGTTTTGGCTCATTTGAAATTTTCAAGTCAAAAGGGTTAGTTGACTTGGGTTGGTTTCGATTTGATTTGATGATTGTAGGTTTCATTTATATTTGGGTAGATAATTGAATGAATGATTGATTCAAGAGAAAATTCATTGGTTTTGACTTGATCTGGATAGAATTTAGCTAAGTCCAAAGAATTGGCTTAAAGGGTTTAGATTGAGTTTGGATTTGATTTTCGATATAGTTTTGGTCATTTGAATTTAGATTTCATTTATATTTGTGAATATAAATGAAGGAATAATTGATTTATAAAGAGATCAATTGAGTTTGATTTGATTTAAGGAAAGTTTTGGCTAAGCTTATAAATATGGTTCATATGGCTTAGGAAGGGGTTTTAGGGTTTGTATTTGATTTTGGGTTTCAATCATTTGGAGTCAAATTTTGAAATTAGATTTGGAATTTGAATTTGAATTTTAGATTTGATTTGAGTGAGTGGATTTGATTTGATAAAGTGTATCTAGATTAGGTTTAGGTTATGGGATAGGTAATTTCCTTAAACCCGGCTTAGCTAATCTTATGGTTAACACTTCTAAGTCTCTAGCTTAGGTTAGGTGTTCACCTAATCACTAGAAGTGTCTTATGACTAAGGAGTTCTTAGTGTCTAGAAGAGTTCTAAGTCTAAGAAGAGGAGGTTAAGAGCTCACTCCCAAAAGTGAGGTCAACAAGTAGATAAGACAAAACCCATAGATTTCACCTTCATTTTATGAGGACTTTAGATCTGGTTCCAGGTTTGTTATAAGCATAAGCACTTATAGTTAATTACCCCTCCCAATGCTGAGAGAGAACTTTTGATTAAGGTTAGCCATTAGATCACTAAATGCATAACATATAATAGCAGCATGTGGAGTTTTGGAATTTAGATTTTTAAAATTCATCATCCTTTTACTTGAAATGGATGGTTGGGTGAATGATGATGCTCCCGATCAAGATCTCATGGTTCCATCATTCCGGGCTATCGTGGCCCATAGTCTACTTAGTCAGAGGAGGTAGTCGATAACCGGCGAAGAATCCTTTGGTCATGGGTTGCGTCCAAGAAAACCTTGAACTGAGGTGGTGTTTGTCTAAGGGGACAAGCTTAAGTCCACCTTAGCTAATAAATAGCTTTTTGCCCTATCAACTGCATCCTATGATTCACAACTCAAATGACAGAGCTATTGGGGAGCATACGGGCTACAGTCGTGATCGTAATATAATGATGTCATTTGGCAACCATCCGATCAGAGGACTTTAGCCATAACCGCATCATATGTGGAGCCTACTAGCAAACCACGGGGTCAGAGGATGCGAGCCACATCCTTATTGACATGAGATTAATTGAGAATGAATATAGACGTACATTTAATTTAACATTGGCTCCTTGTGAGCTAGAGTTTCCTTAATTTGTCACCTTCGACAAACAGTTACAAAAGGTGGATGAGTTGAAATATTTTTTTAAAGTTATTTAATGTTGAATTTCATTTAAACAATTTGAGTTTAATAATTTATTAGATTTTTTCACTTAGATTGATAATTGATTTATGCTAATTTGATTTAGAATTTTAAAAATACTTTGATGGTAGTATCCCCTCCAATTGAAATCTACAGTCAACACAACCATCAGCGGGGTAAATCTTGTCTTCTCTGCCTTTTCCATGCAGAAGATCGGGTCTAGATTTATTACTTTAGGATTTATTATCCTCCAAACCTTGTCAACTCTTGCTTGAGCATAGAGGATTAGGTTTGAGACTCTTCTCTTAAGAAGCTACATTAACAATGATGCTGATAGATTTATCTTTTATCATTTTATGATAGAATTGGCTTCTTAGATTTTATTAAGTTAAAATTTTCATAATATCATAATTGGATTTTAAGATTTTGTTGACCCGGACCAGGTCCTAAGACCCAACCAAAAATTAACCGCGTAGCATTCTCAGACACTAAGTTTAAGCATTCAACATAGTGTCGGGGTCCATGCAGGTTATTCAATTCAATATTGATTTATGTTCATAAGATTTGAATAGTGTTACTTATTTTGACTAAGTTTCATTACAAGTTAAGATTTTAGATAAAATTTTGATAGCATTTTGGTAGATCTCGACATCGTCCTCATATGTGGGGCTACAATGGGGGCTAGGCTTGCCCACCATGTCAAGAAAGATATGTATGGGTGGTGTAAACACCACGGTCGAATGCGTCATCCAACAATGTCAAGAAAGACATGCATGAGTCTCTGAAGCACCAACATGAAGCACAAATTTCTCCGCCATGCCAAGAAAGGTGTATATGGGCATTTATATACTTAGAATGTTAGTTTAAACGTCAATTTTAGCTTTGTAGTTAAATTTTGTGTTATGCCTCCTATTGGTGTGAAAATTTAACAACATTTCTACAACATCTCAGCGTTGTCCTCGCGTAGGGGGCAGTCTCGGGTATACTAGGTCTGCCTATCACGCCAAGAAAGACGTGTATGAGTGGTATAAACTATGACCTGCATGTGCCATTCCACCATACCAAGAAAGGCATGTATGAGGCTCAAAGATACCAGCATTAAACACATATTTCCCTCCATGCCAAAAAAGGCGTGTATGAATACTTATATACCCACAAACAAGAGCACACTGAAGCAGTTGCAGGCGCGGTGTTGGGAGGAATACGCACATGAGCACCGGTGAGCTCACGAGGGTTACATGGGTGCGCATGCGAGAGGACATCTATGCATGGGAACTGGGAGGTGGGACGACGTCATGGGAGCGGACTGCGGTACATGTGAGAGGTTGTGCGAGGATGTGGGGAACAGGTTGTTGACGCCTCACCGTGATGCTTGACTAGCGTAAACCACGGATGGGTGTATGGCGAAGCTACTGGAGGATCCAGAACGGAAGGGAGGAAGCAGCGGCCATTTTGATTGAGCTGAATAAAAGTTAGGGTTAGGGTTAGATATAAATGGGGTATTTATAGGATTTTTTTATTTAAGTATTTAATGATCCCTAATTTGAATTTTTACACCGACATTATTATATGGACATATATATATATATATATATATCTTAGGTTATTCTGATGTTCCATACTTGATAGTGTAGTCGCTTTGCTATATAGGTTTTTGGTGGCGATCAATCATGTCAATTTCGTTCAAAATTACGAATATCGCCCTTCACTCAACATTCACGTAAACTCATCTGAATTGAGTGCAGATAGTTGCATTTGATAGATTTTGACATTTCGACACTAACAGCGTGATCAATTTCACGAACGGAGATCATTTGGGTATCACTGTGGCTTTCCGACCTCGATATGCATGTAGACGCATTGATGAATTTCTTCATGATCGGTCAACTGTCGGATTGTGCAATATGTATATTCTGATCAATTTTGATATTTTGAATGAGATGACAAAGTTCTTTCATCGATCGGAGGTCATTTCGACTGATTTTGGTGATGTCTAGTGCATTTCAACTCTACAAGTGCTATTGCATCTGAAGTCCACCAAATTCGTCTTGTGAGCTCGACTCAACTTATGGCACATGTATGGAGGTCAACAAAAGAAAAGTATGAAAGATGAAATTTAGAGAGGCCCCCTAGATAATCCAGACATATGTTTTATGAAGAACTCCCACCATGCCATATTCTCGCATATGAATAAGGACAACAATAGGCTTGCATATTTTTATGTTGAAACAGCTACAGGTGTATCCTTTTTGTGGTTAGATAGTGATATTGATGCTATCCCTCCAAATTTTTTATAATTTGGAGGAAAATAGATCACACATTGTAGCTTCTTACCTTTATTTATTTTTGAACCTTTTTTGTACTTGTTTTATTATCAATGCAAATGCATACTTTCAATATGAAGATAGACAAGGATGAGCTGCAAATAAAATCATAAAAGTCAAAAAAATAAAGTCAAAGCTATTTCAATGTGGTTGATTGGCAAAAAATTTTCATCCATTGACAAGTAAAAATGATGTAGTTGGTCCAAAAAGTTGAGCTAAGTAGATCAGACAAATCCAAATAAAGTTCTTAACATAGCAAAGAAGAATATTTTTATTTTAATCTCTTGTTCTTTTTTAAGTAACTTCTATAGATACAAATATATGGAAAACTAAATACATGTATAAATATCTTGGATATATTAAATATGATTCAATCCATAGCAACCAATGAATCAAGCGTGATGAATTATAATCATGACAAGCTCATAGCAAATTCACCCGTGCAAGTCGACAACTTCACCCAAGTTAGCAACTCGATTTCACTTATGACAACTACTTTATCTAGAAGCCTATAACTTCATCCAATGAACAAATGGTTTCATTTAACCAAGTAGGTGCCTTCACCCAACAAGTTGGCAACATTGTCTAGTAAGATGGTAACTTTAGCTAACTAAAAGCACATAAATAGATGTGATTTTCAACCAAAGATGAAGATTCTTTCCTTATATATATGACTACGTGCATTTTATAATTGTAATGCAATCTCATAATATATGTTCAACCATTTTTAGTTTTTTCATATAGCACCAAAACTCCTAGCTCAAGTTATAAATAAGAGTTCAAGGGGAGGCTTGACACACAAAGTTCATGGTACTTTAAATTCTCTACATTAAAAGCTTTAATAATTTATCTCTCTATATTATACTGAATCTCCTTGATCTCTCTATTTATTATTTTATATCTTGTGATTCTTGAGAGAAGCATTTTGTTGTTGTCCATAAACAATTTTAGGTTCAACATATTTGATATGTGTTTGATTTGCCCTTTATTTTATACTCATCAATACTTAATGTAACATTTGTGTCTCCTTATCCCATAAATGAAGGCATCTTTTATCAAACCATGTGAATTTAATGGAACATTTGTGTCTCCTTATCCCATAAATGAATGTAGAGATGAGGATGCTCAAGTGGATGAGTGGCCTTACTCTTAGAGATAAAATGCGAAATGAGTATGTTCAGGAAAAAGTTGGAGTTGCTCCATAGGCAGATAAGATTAAAAGATTTGCCTTAGATGGTTTGGCCACATAAAGCGTTGGTCGTCCGATGACCCGGTTAGGAGAGTAGATGCATTAGATTTGCTTTATGTTAAGAAAGGTAGAGGTAGACCTAAAAAGACTTGGTTAAGATGTATAAAAATGACCTTAGTATACTTGAATTTGACACATAATAGGATACAATAGAGACGAAGGATTCATGTAGTCGACCCCACTTAGTGGGATAAAGGCTCGTTGTTGTTGTTGTATTGTTTTTATGGCCATATATCATATCTTGTGGTAATAATTTTCTTCTTTTAATTTTAATGCAACATTGAACATACTTAATATCAACATAGCAGAAAAAAAAACAAAGGTGGTAACTTGTGATTGATAGGAACAACAACAAAGTTTTTTTAGGAATCCACATTGTAATCTCTAATCACTGCAAGAATTTTGAGTTATTGAACAATTTGCTTAACTTAAAGGCATTGATAAGGTTTAATTGGTATTCATAGTTTTACTCATATTTATTAAAATTTTAGGACTTGATCATGTGACTAAAAGTTTAGCTCTTCAATAAAAGCAGAGCCACGACATAAACAAAATATTGTGCATCATATATATATATATATATATATATATATATATATATATATATATATATATATATATATATATATATATATATATATATATACATATACTTACATACATATATACAAATAAATGTGTGACTATATCTATGTATGCATGCATGTATATTATTTTTTCGCATCAAATCTCAAAAATCAACTTTTTGTGTATCATTTTAATGCTCTGCATGTGCATGCAAATGGCATTTTGTGTCATCGACATGTATTATTTAACTTGGGTTTCTCTTTTATTAAGGCATTGTTTGACAACAAGTAAGATTTCATTAATCCTATAAATTAGTATTTATTAAGTCTTGCATGCATCAAATCTTGAAAACTATTTGGCATTATAGATGTTCAATTTGAATAAAACCTAGTGAATTATTTGAAAACTATTTCAAGATTAAAGATTCAAATATAGAAGAAAAGGAAGTACAGTAAACAAGAATGTAGATTTTTTAAAATCCTACTTCTCCTGAAATATACCAAAGCAGGGATTTAACAGAAAACAAGGAGAAATAAGAAAGTATTAGGGTTTAATTGGCGTGACTAAATATAAGTTAACCTTGCAACCAAACATCATCTCCTTAAAAAAACATAGAAAATAATTAGCTAACTTTAATTATAAAATCTTTAGTCGCTTAAATATTTGTAATAAGTTAATAAAATATGTAGCGAGAAAAGGTCAAAAAATTTATATTCAAATCTTAAAGAGCTCACCAATTTCTGTAGTTAACAAGGAGGAGCACCTAGGGCCATCGGTGAGCCATAGTAGCAACCGATCCACTTTCGGGCTCTTCTCGGATTCTATAAAATAGTAGAACATTCGTGCACAACTAACCTCATCGATTGTTACATACCTTCATATATACATTTAAATGCAATATCTATGAGTAAAACCTAGCCTTTGATCAACTTCACTTTAGTGATGCACATTAGTTTGTAACATGAAACAAAAATTACAAGAGAAGTATGAAAATCTTGAAAAGGTAAGCCTAACCCGCTTTCCAAGTAGAAGCGTCAATTTTTTTCCCATTTTGCTTTAAAACAATAGTCGATATCAAACCCTCTCAATGGAACAAAATTATACTCACAAATCACAATGTATTTGTGATTAATGATGTTTATTATCATATTGCATGTGATCTTTTAAGATCTGTGTTATCTTTTTCACCGTATTTTTTTTAAAATACAATAGTCATATATTGCTATAAATAGGATTTGGATGGTTGTTGACCTTCACATATGTAAGCGAAATAGAGCTTATAAAGTGAATTTAATCGATTTCAGATACTTTAGAGCACAAATCGGAGTTGAGATGCGTCAGACGTCACCAAAAATGGTCAAAATGATCTCCGATCAATGAACGGACTTCACAATCATGTTTAGAACATCAAAATTGATTATAATATAAATATTGCATAATCTAAAGATCAACCAATCAAGCGATCGAGCTATCAATGTGCCGACGTGTATATCCAAGTCGAGAAGCTGAGACAATGTCCAAACAACCTCTGTTCAAAATCTATCAAGTAAGACTATTCATCAATTCGGACAAGTCCAGAAAATGATAACGCACATTTTGACCTGAAATAAACCCAATTTGATGCCGACTTGAATAAATGGCCTCGAAAATTAATCACCGTTTTTTGAAATTAATAACCTTGAATTGATATATATATTAACTATCTAATGAAGTCATCATAAAATTCACATTAATTAAATGCTTAAAAATCTATTTAAATAGCCTATTTTACTATCCCTAATTAACCTAAATCCCCTAAAATCGGTTCAGCCTAACCCTCGTCCATCGATCTCCTCTTCACGAGTGCTCGCCGGCTTCCTCTTCCGATCCATCGAACTCCCTCGGATCTCCTTTGCCGCACAACTGTTCCTGCTCCTTCACGCCACTGCTCCTCCTTTCCTTCTTACCTTCAAACCAGGTATTCTCCACTTCCCTCATCCAAAACCAAGCCTTCCTCCCACTTCCTCCACTCTCCAAAGCAAATGACAACTTTCGGTTTTCTCGTCTCTCTCCTCGTGAAATCTGAAAATTGCAAGAAGTTCCTCCCTCTCTGTTCAAACCACAAGTAGTGGCGTTTGTTTTTTTTCCTCATTGCATTTTAAAACTGAGTTTATAAATTTAAAACCCATTTGAATTTTCTGCACTTTAAAAACGTTTTTCCTCTCTTATAAATTATTTATATGACGAGTAAGGTTTAAAACTATCAAAAAATTTTTTTAAAGATACCAAACTCTAAGAGGCTCTTCTTCTTCCATCTCCTTCCTCTTCCATCTCCTTCTCCAAATCCCTCACCCTCACCAACCCAATCCCCATTTTTTCTCATTTGCTCACAAAATGAAAAATCCCTTCCATTTTCTCTTATTTTCTCCCAATCTGAAAATTTTCATCAATCTGAGAGGAATCATTAGGGGTTCTTCTCTTGGCCATCTCCTTTCTCTCCTTCGACCTTTCCTTTGTCACAACCTGAGGAACATTGTTAAAGGGTTCTTCTCTTGGCTTCCGACATCTCCTCTCAGTCATCATGCAAAAAATAAGTTTGACATGTTTGATGTGATTGTGTATATGTATATGGTTGTCTCTTTGTAGGTTTTCTCCCCCTCATTAGCATAACAAGATGAAAATCATGGGGTCACAAGACACCGCCACTACGCATTAGTGCATACCGGTAAGCCAATATCCGTTATACGCCTCCCCTAAATGTCAAATTTTGTCGAATT
Source organism: Cymbidium sinense (assembly GCA_021442155.1). Classification (NCBI taxonomy): domain Eukaryota; kingdom Viridiplantae; phylum Streptophyta; class Magnoliopsida; order Asparagales; family Orchidaceae; genus Cymbidium; species Cymbidium sinense. The sequence goes on along the minus strand of JAKCPB010000873.1, from coordinate 141,989 downwards.
TTAGAAAAAAAAAAAAGGGGAAAAAAGAAATTAAGATTCATTTAAGAAAAAGAAATACAAAAAATAAATAAATAATGAAACAAAATGGAAGTAAAATTGCATTAAACAAGTCAAATGAATATACAAAATAAATATAAGTGTGAGCATAAGAAAAGAAAAAGTCTTTTTTTTAACTTAGAATTGAAATGATTTTCAAGATGACCATGAGATGAGTTTAAAAGAGATTAAATAATTCATAAATGAATTTGAGTGGGGATTCAATGATTCATAAATAAATTAAATGCTATGCTTCAAACAAAGAAGAGATGACTGAACTCAATTAGATCCATCATATCTGAAATAAAGTTTGAGTTTCATTGATATATATATAAACTAACCTTGTGACATTATGCCTCACATAATTTCAGAGAAGGTTTGATCTAAACAATGAAAATATCTTATGAATTTAAATATAGACTTTAAGCATGGAATTCAAATGAAATTTGTAAGTTATCTCAATAGAATTCCATGGAATCTGAAAGCATAATTTCAAGCGATAGAATGAATAGAAATAGCTTGCAAACAAATTTGTATTAAGCTCCATAATTTGGTTATAAAATGTGAGCTTAATTAAATGACTCATTGGTAAATATGAATGATTAGATCATTTGGTGATTCATTAAAAAATTTGAAAAGAAAAGAGATGAGTGTTATTTGCAATACATTTGGAATATCTATATGATCATAAATGAAACTCCTTATGTCTATGATCTAATAAAGCTTTTCATCGAATGTTTCCAAGTGTAATCAATGAAAAATCAAATGAAAATGATTCTACATTTGTATATATACAAAATTAAATATTAAAATAACACAATGCCATTGGATTCAACACATCATACAAGTGAACAGAAGACGTTAATTAAAGCATTCTTAAATACACCTGCATGGGCCCTGACACTATGCTGAATGTTTAGATTCAAGTGTTTGAGGATGCTGTGTGGGTTACTTGCCGGTTTAGTCTTAGGACTGAGTCTAAGTTAACAAAACCTAAAAATATATTATAAGAATTTCAACTTTGTAAAATATCTGTGAAGCTAATTTTATCATGTGACAGTAGATCTGATCTTCTGTTAGGAGCTAAACAGAGTTGACAGAATCTAAAGTTCTCAAATATATTCAATTCAATCAATTAATTATCCCGATGATGGCTGTGTTGAATAATTATTTCAATCAAAGGGGATACTTCCATCAAAATGTGATTCTAATTTCAAATCAAATTAACTTAAATCAAATATCAATTTAAAAATTGCTAAAATGAAATTCAATCATGAAAAGCTTAAAGCAAAACTCAATCTATCTGTCTTCCATAATTATTTATTGGAGATGACAAATTAAGAAAACTTTAGCTCACAAAGGAGTCAATGTCAAATCAAGTGTTATATACTATGTCTCTCAATCTCACTAGTGATGCCGCAGGTCCTCGACTATGCGACTATCCTGGCTCCACAGATGATGCGCTATGATTAGGTCCTCCGATCAGTGGTTTGGCCAAGAAGTGGCTCTATTATATTACGATCCGCAGTATCCTGATGCTCCCCAAAGACTCTGCCTTTTAAGTTGTGAATTATAGGGTACTCCTAATAGAGCAAAAAACTCAATGTCAGCTAAAGTAGACTTAAGATTGTCTCCTTAAAAAATATCACCCCAGGTCTATAAGGATTTCTAGGACAACGTAACCCATGTATTGTTAATAAGGGTCATTCGGCCAAGTTGGGTCGACTACCTCCTTTGACTAAGTAGAGTGATAGCACGGGATGTCCATGGGATCTAGATCGAGCATCATCATTCCCCCACCATCCGGTTTAAGAAATAATGAATTTCATAAATCTAATTTTAAAATTCTACATGCTGCTACTATATGTTACGCATTAAGCGACTTAATGACTAGCCTTAATCGAAAGTTCCCTCTCAGTATTGAGAGGGGAAATTAACTATATGTGCTTGTGCCTATAAGAAACTTGGAACCAGATCTAAAGTCCTCACCAAATGAGGACGAAATCTCTGGGTAGTGACTTATCTACTATTCCATCTGAAAATTACGCCGACACTTTCAAATCATACTCTTCAATTGTAGAGGAGGTGGGTGAATTTTTGACTCATAATGGTGAACTTTAAAATCAATTAATTTTAGATTCTAAAAAAAATAGATTAAATAGATCAAATAGAATGTAAAATCAAATCAAATAATAATTTGGTTCAATTATTTTAATTTGATTTTGAATAAATTTAAGTTTACTAATTTAAAAATTATTTGTAAATTTTATATTTATAATACAAATTTTTATTACATATACGTAATATATATATATATATATATATATATATATATATATATATATATATATATATATATATATATATATATATATATATTTCAAATTTTTATGATGGTTATAAAAATTTTATCAAGTTATTAAATAAATTTGATTTTCTTACTTCCATCCTAAAATTTTTTAATAAACAAATCCAAATATGAAAAACTAAAATTTTCTTGAATTAAAATCAAAACCAAATTAAATTGCTCAGAAAATTTAGTTTGACTTAATTTTTAGGTTAAAATAAGATAATGCACACTCTTAACAATTCGAGTTATTTTCATCCCTGCAAAAATTGTTCCATTTTTTCCGACAAGAACATGATTCCAATATCACAAGAAAGTTAAATCAATTTTTATTTTTATCAAATTTATTAGTTTCTAAAATATGCTTTAGTAAAATTAATTGTGCTTTTAACAGACAAGCGAGTAACTATAGCACCATTTGATATTATAATACTTTGTTGTATAGTGCTTACATGACAATACAACAAAATTATATTACATTAAAATGATGCTTAAATTATGAAAGATTGCAAAATATCACGATTTGTCTATTTAATAAAATTCATTGTTGCATTGATATATACATACATACATATATATATATATATATATATATATATATATATATATATATATATATATATATATATATATATATATATATATATATATATATATATATATATATATATATATATATGAGTTCATTGTATGATTGGTATATATAAAGTGGACTGAAATATTCTTTAACTATAAGATGCTATTGCAGCTTGTTTATCTCCTTAAAGGCCTCATCCCTTACCTTGTTTGGATTAAAGATAAGCAGCTCTTATTGCATGCAATCTTGCCGCAACATCTCTCATGCATAGCCTCTCCTTAGGTGAAGTAGCTGAGCATGAAAGGCCAACCTCTGCTATAGAATGCAAACACTCTATAATGCTTTTGCTATAGCTTCTTTTTACTTCTTCCACATTGTTCATGTCTACTTCTTGTTGTTCTTCAACTAATATTTTAGGATCAACGATATCAGTTAATTGATGGGGATAAGTCGTCGCGACGAGATTATGAAGGTTTAAGTCATCCTTGAAAATATCATCAGTAGGCCTCCTTTTGGTGAGCATTTCTAATAGTATGATTCCAAAGCTATAGACATCACCTAAGCTAGATGGATGGGCACCTCTTCCATATTCTGCAAATAAGATGGAGAAGTTTCAGTACTTGTATGTTTTTAAACATTATTTGTTTGCATAGTTTTGATCATTATATGTCTTTTTTGGTTTTCTATTCCTAACAATTCAAGGGAAGTTGAAGAATTCAATTTTTGTTTAAGTATATCATAATGCTTAGAAAAGTACTCGCCTGGGGCAACATAACCAATAGTTCCTTTAATCCAACTCTTACTATCTGAATTTTGGAGAGGTATGCTTATAGATTTAGAAAGAATTCTTGCTAGCCCAAAATCTCCTACATGAGCCATCATGTCTTCATCAAGTAGGATGTTGCTTGGCTTCATATCACAGTGAATAATAGGTGGCTTACAACTATAGTGAAGATATTCCAAAGCATCGACATTAATGGCAATGTTCAATCTTTGCTCCAGTTGAAGAAAAACTCCTCCATCAGTTGAATCTCCTCGGTGCAACCACGTCTAAGTTTCCCTTCGGCATGAATTCAAATACGAGAGCTTTGAAATCTGTGCCATTGAAATCAATGGTCGAGCAAGATGTCAAGACTCCCACAAGGTTCCGGTGTCGAACATTTTTTAAAGCATCACATTCGGCCATGAAACTCTTGAAGCCTCCTCGTATGTCGAGGTCGAACACTTTGATAGCTGATGTTGTTTGGCCTTGGTGAAGTTTGCCTTTGTACACTGACCCATATCTTCCTCTCCCTATAAGATTAGCAGAAGAGAACTTGTCTGTTGCTTTAACTAACTCTGCATAAGAAATCATTGGAAATGGTTCTTCTATAACTGCTACGCTTGAAGCATTTCTCCTTCTCTGATGTTGTATTTTGTAGATGTAGTAGTACAAAATAGCAGTAAAGGATGGGAAGATCAAGAGTACACCTAGGATTGGGAACAAAATCTTGAGAACATGATGAAGCCTTCTCTTCATTTTGTTGTTGTTTGCAAAATCCACGACACACGCAGGAAGGTGAAGTTCATGAATCCCTCCACATAGCTCAGTGTTTCCATCAAGATCGATCTCCATTGCATTTTTAAAAACCCCAATATTTGGCACTTCACCTTCAAAATTGTTATATGATAGATTCAACAACTTGAGCAAGTTGAGATTTTGAGAGAATCCGGAATGACCCCTGACAAGTTATTTTGAGAAAGGTCTAATATTTCTAAGTTTCGCTTTCCTATAGCAATAGAATAGGCCATAAAATGAGTTATTGTTTAGGTAGAGTTTGGTTAGCATTTGACAACTTTCGAGTGCTTGTGGTATCATGCCTTCGAGTTTATTATGAGAAAGATCGAGCACATTGAGACTCAGGAGCTTGCCAACTTCTAGGGGAATCGTCCCATCAAAATGGTTGCCAGCCAAACCCAGATAGAGCGATAGTGCAAAAATGCCAAAAAGTTCTTTGGGAATAGTACCTACAAAGTTGTTATGCTTGAGACTCAAAAAGTTTAGGCTACTAAGATTTCCAATATTTGAAGGAATGGCTCGTAATTGATTACCAAATCCAATAATTAAGGCGGTGAGGTTCGCCAAGGACCAAGGGATGGCTCCGAAGTCCTTTGTGCCAAAAGCAAGCTCCGCAACTTCTTAAGCTTCCCAATGTTGTGTGGTATGTCTCGGTGAGATTGTTCAACTCCATTCCCAAAATTCAAGTTGACGAGCTTTTCTATTTCAGATGGGATGTTTTCTGAGATATGGTTGCCACCAATTGCAGGAATTGAGCGGATCGAAAGGTTGGCAATGGATTTTGGCATAACACCCCAAGTCCATTCACGCCAAGATCGAGGAATTGTAAGCTGCGTTGGTCGAGAATCAATAAATTTCCAACTTTCGATCATCGGATTCAAATTCATTTGATTGTAAGTTAATGTAGTTGAGATTCTGCAAATTTCCAAAATCAGGCGGAAGTCTTCTGTGAGTTTGTTTTGGCCATATCAAGTTTGAGGTTGGTACAATTAATGAGAGCTTGAATTAGAGATCCGCTGAGCATGTTAGCACCTAAATATAGGATTTCTAGGCGGGGAAGAGTACTTGCGATGCTGATGAAAAGGCCACCAGAGAGACGATTTTGGGTCAAAGAAAGCACGTGTAAGTGCGAGAGGTTGAAAATACAAGAAGGGATAATGCCTGATAGATTATTCGAACCCAGACTTAAATTTCTTAGATTTGTGAGGCTTCCGATTTGTGCAGGAATGCTCCCCTCGAGATTGTTGGCCCCCATGTAGAGAGATTCGATGGATGAAAGATTTCCCAGAGAAGTTGGAATGTTGCCAGTGTAGCTATTGTAGGCAACGTTCAGGTATTTGAGCTTCTGCAAGAAGAAGAAGGCGGAGGGAATTTTACCAGAGAAATTGTTTCTACTCAACTCCAGGATTATAAGCTCGGAGCTCAGGTTGGTCGGAAATGCTCCTGCAAGGGAATTGGTGCCCAGATTGAGAAGTTGCAGATGCCTCAAGCGCGAGAGACTAGGAGGGATCTCGCCATAAAGACTATTGTTGCTGAGAACAAGCCGAGGAAGGTGAGATTGGATGTACATGTAGGAAGAGGACCCGCTGCCGATGGACCCAGATCCAAAGCGTGACTCTAGGATGCTTGCCGCATGTGACCCCTTCCCATGAGCAAAAAAAGCTTATTGGTGTCATGAGCTTAGGATTAAAGTGGTAGATGAAGAAGATGAAGAAGAAGAGCTCCTTTGCTGCTACTTCAAGAGTTGATGCTTGAAACAAACAAGTGCTTCATAATCTGCATTGTTATTAGCAGCAATGGAGGAGAGTGGATATGAAAGATCTGAGTATACAAGCAAGAGAAAGAGAGCTATGAGGAGCCTCACACTGATTAAAAAATCTTCCATGCACAACTTCATGAATCTATTTTTAGATTCTTGTTATTATTTCACAGGAGCTTTGATACCTGTGGCACCTTTAGAGCTCATAGGAAATTTATCTCCATCTCGTACTCGTTCTGATTTATCTCTTTTTAATTTTTTTATTTTCAAGTCAAGCAAAGTAAAGTCTTAGTCAAGCAAAGTAAACTCTCCAATCATAATTAGCACATGTCGTCAATGAAATATATTGCGAGGTGAATAATTAATCATTTTTATTTCCAAGTCAAGCAAAGTAAAGTCTTCGTCAAGCAAAGTAATGTCTTCATCAAGCAAAGTAAACTCTCCAATCATATTTAGCGCATGTCATCGACGAAATATATTTTGAGGTGAATAATCAATCATTTTAATTTCCAAGTTGCCGTCAAAGTTCTCTAACCCAACTTTGAACAAACATCATTTTTTTTTTCTTCATCGCCTCAGCATGGCTTCCTTTCTTACCAGATTCCCGGATTCCACATATCAGCTAAACTAAACTTAGATCAATGTTAATATATATATATATATATATATATATATATATATATATATATATATATATATATATATATATGGTATGTGTATTTGCGTTGATTTATAATTAATTTAAATTGATTTTTTTTAAAAAAATTTGAATCTAGATAAATAAAATTAATTTGAGTTTTGTCTTATCTTGAAAGAACTTACAGACAAATTTTGAGCCATTATTCAAAAGAAGTCATAATAAGATCATTTTTAACAGGCTTAAGATTTAGTTGATGTATTTTTATTCCATGTTATTATTCAAAAACTTGGTATAAAATAATTTTTAGTATATCAAAATGTTCTGACATGGAATAGGTATAGTACAAGGGACGTCGACGGAAACTTCAAGATATTTTCTCGTGCCGTTGAATATTAGATTTTTAGTACCAATATTCATAACAAATATATATCACACAATATTGATGTCGATATCACTAGTTGTTATGAATTTCAATACTGAAGATGAAGAATTGGACACGTAGGTTGATGAGACAAATTATAATCTCATGAATAATAGACCTCAACTAATTTAAGAGCATGAAACAACCGATGCTATGATGTCAAATAATATTTTCATGCATGTAATCAAATTAGCAAAAGAATCAAATAGAATTAATTCATGTGATCCTTTGATAAAAAATTTTGATAGATTAATAATAGAGTAATTCCACTCAGTCTTGAAATCACCATAATTTTTTCTTCGAAAGCTAAACTTTAAGCTGTGATTATTATTTAGTCCATAATAAATAATATGAAATTCCCAAAAAAAATACTTTGACTAACAGGAGGCTAATAGCTAAGTATGTGATGCATAATGACCTATTACAACTTTATTAATTGCTTCAACATGTTTCTAAAATTTAAAAATTTGTTGGCGTTCAGAGAATATCTAATATTGATAGCCTTCACTGCCCTCACCCTATTTTGAATACTAACCAACATAATTATTTCTCAAAATTTATTTGTCAATATATCATAAATATAACTAATTGGCATTTAGATATAAAGCCCAAAAAGATCATAGGATAGATGGGGTCTAGTTTAATATTAGAATATCATGCAATAAATAAAGCATGCGATATTATATGTAAGGAAATCAAGTTTTATATTGAACTAAAATAGTTGCCTAGCAATGATTTCGCTGTATGTTTTGAGCATTCAAGCCATGCATATATGTTTGGACATTTTGTACAGATGAGACCTTTCCTCTAAAAACATTTAGGGGAATGTTTCTTTCAACAATCGATATCAAAGTAAGTAATAGTTTATTCCCTTTAGCATTTACAATTGTTAGGAATGAAAACATTGATTTATGGATCTACTTTTGGAGAGCGATGAATGAGCTTTTTATAACTATTCAATCTCATAGTGACTTAAGTGCAACTTCTGATAGATATTCTGAGCTGGAATGCAAGTGAAAATTTTAAGAAATTCTTACTAGTCATGGTTGCTCCAAATGTAGATGAGTTATGTGATAAAATGTATAGTGTAAGGAACAATGATGATGTTAATTAGGGGACACACATCTTATAAAAAAATTCTTATATTAATATAAGGTGGTGTACATGAGTGTGTCTTAAGAATTCATTCTATTAAATTTGATTTTTATCATTGGCATGCTTAATTTTATTTAAATAATAGATAATCAAAATATATAGCTTGTATTAATATTTTCTTTAAGTTTAATGGAGCATCAGCTACAAAATTTTCGAGCTAATTGAAATGAATAGATTTAAGAATGTATTTTAAAAATTAATACAATTTGAAAGGTGATTTGTTGACCTTCACATATATTTCATAAGTCGATCCAAGCACAAAATTAATAAATTATGAACACGGTGCTATGTAAATTGAAGCTGAAAAGCCTTGATAATTAGCTAATCTGATTGAAGTGACCTCTAATTGTAAATTGTACTTTGCGAACACATTCGGAATGTTAAAAATTGATCAAAATATTATTTATATTTTGCACTATTCGACAGACGATCGATGGAGAAGATGAGCCGGCGATTGTTTAGCCGAATATTAGAGTTTAAAGGCCTTGATGACGTCCCAACAGTCTCAATTCATGAAATTTTTCATGTCAACATTGTCAAAATATCAAAACCTAACAAAAGAGACTATTCTCGATCAATTTTGATGACTCTATGTGAGTGCCGAGCAAACAAATGCATTATCACACTATTCGAGCAAAAATTCTCTTGATTCGATGTTGAATTATTTAAACGATGTTCATTCTCAAAATGAAATGCTCTCCCCAATTTGAACATCGAAAATGTATAAGAAGGACATTCATATTACATAAATCGGCATACAAATATGAATGAAATAATTAACTGAGCTCCCATTTATATGAACAATTTCAATATATATAATAGTAATGATAATCAAGCTAAATTAAAATTAAATTAGGCTAGATTAAGCACGTTGATATGACCATTAGGATATACACTATAATTACATGCATATATGTATATTAATTAGCTAATTAATAAATTGATTAGTGTGCGATAATTATATTTAATTTAATTGCATGATTAGACAAAATAAAATCATTATTATATTATAATTAATCAAATTTATTACATATATTAATTTCTATAATCTGACTATATATATACAAATATTGAGTATGTATAATATATATAGATATATATTTGGTTAGAATTAAAATACGTAAAAAAGTCTGTTTATTTTAATTGCTATAATTATTGATATATATTCATATATATATATATATATATATATATATATATATATATATATATATTCAAAGAAATGTGATTTTGCTATTGGAAATAACTGTAATTAAGTGCATTTTAATTAGTATTATACAATTAATAAAATATTCATCATATTAAAGTAAAATTTCCCTACCTCGGTAGGCAAAGTAGCTAGGTCTCGGTTGAAGAGGAGATCCGACATGATGGCTATTGCTTGCAAAGGCTCTAATAGTGAATCAACTTTGCAAAAAATCATCATTGTCCAAGTTCAAAAAAATCGAGAAATGGTCAATGTATGGAAAGCCGAAGAAAAATAGGAAAGGAAAAAAAAGTTATGGTATTGTAATTCGCTCTAGGCTCTAAAGCTCCTCCAATTATCCAACAGAGTTTCAACACAACTTGTGTTGGCCAGATATTTAATCTTTGCTTCCATACCTAATATAAAGGGGTAGGTCAGGAGGTGGAATAGTCGGTTTCTTTCTCTCCAAATGACATACACATTAATTGTAGTGATAAGATAACAAAGTCTAGCAATAGATTTGTGATCAAGATTGGCTAAAGAATATAAGATTTGTGACAGAGAATACTACATTAGAAAAAAAAGTTCCAATTTGGTAAAACACTTCGAATCAGCTTCATAGACTCATTGCATTCAAAAAACAAATGAGTGTGTGACTCAAGGAAAGCTTTACAGAAAAAACAATCTAAAGTCTAACCCAATCCTCTAGAGGAGAATTGAAATGAGATTTTCAAGCCACTAAGATATGCCTCCAACCGAAAATTACAAAATTGATAGCATAACCCTTAAACCATATCCAATCATACTTGTAGCTGTTCAAAATAGCAATTTTAGTTTGCTTAGTTGATAGTTTAGTCTATCCGTTCCATAGAATGGAATCAGAATCTAAACTTGGCCTAATATTCATTATAGAATTTCTTCTTGAAATGAGCAGCACAAATTTTCAGTTCCCTCCAAACTCTAAATTATTGAAGAGGTTACTTTTCCCAAAGGAATCCATACTTATACCAACACCAATCAGCTAAAGAAGAGAAATTGTTCAAAACCTTTCACATAATTTTGATTTTATTGATAAGATTTAAAGTGGACACTGTGAGGAGCCCAATTCCTCCTTATCTTTAGGCCTAGTGGCTTTATCCCATGAGATAAGATATTGTTTTTCCAGGTTCACCACTATAGTAGAAAAAGTTTACAATTAATGAAGAGAGTTTCTTAAGAGCACATTTGGGTAAGAAGAAAGATCTGAACCAATATGATAAGTAATTATTGATGAAAGATCTTAAGAGTTGAAGCATAGAGTGAAATTTAGTTTTCCAACCCACAAGCCACACAAATAGTTTGCCATACATTGGGTTGAAATGAATTGATTTAAGAGGTCCATCCAAAAGAGGCATCCCAAGATATTTGAACAAAAAATAACCTTTTTTGACATTTAGATATCTTCATAAGTCCTGGTGGGCTCCGAAAATTTTTTCATCGACCTCTTTGATGAAAAGAGTGTTTAAAGTGTTGATGTAATTTTCAGAAGGCAGATGAGATAGTAGATAAGACACTACCCAGACATTTCATCCTCATTTGATGAGAACTTTAGATATCCGTGTTTCCTATAGATGCAAGTCCCTATAGTTACTTACCCCTCCCAATAAGTGAGAGAGAACTTTCGATTAAGGCCAGTCGTTAGATCACTTAATGCATAGCGTATAGTAGCAGCAAATAGAGTTTCAAAATTTAGAATATGAAATTTATCATTTCAGCTTAAACCGGATGGTTGGGAGAATGATGATGTGTCCGATCTAGATCCCATGGTTCTGTCATCCCGGGCAGTCGTTGTCCCTATTCAACTTAGTCAGAGGAGGTAGTCGACCCAACCTAACAGAAAGATCCTTATCAGCAACACATGAGTTACATCATCCAAGAAATCCTTGTAGACCTGGGGTGGTGTTTGTCTAAGGAGACAATCTTAAGTCCACCTTAGCTGACAGAGGGTTATTTTCCTATGAAGTATACCCTATGATTCACAACTCAAAGGGCGTGAGCCATTGAGATACGCTATGATCGATCGTAACATAATGGAGGACCGCCAAACCATCCGATCAGAGGACTCTGGTCATAACTGTTTCATCTATGGAGCCTATTGGCCAAGCCATGCAGTTAGAGGACACGGGCCACGTCCTTACTGGCGTGAGATTGATTGAGAGTGAACACGCAGAACACTTGATTTAACATTGACTCCTTTGTGAGCTAGAGTTTTCTTAATTTGTCACCCCCGATAAATAGTTACGGGAGGTGGATAGATTGGATTTGATTTAAATTTAAATGATAGAATTTCATTTAAGTTATTTTAGATTGATATTTGGTTTGAGTTAAAAATTTGATTAATTTGCATGCGTTTACGAACATTAGATCACAACTCATTTAGTCGCTAATAGAGGATTAGATCTCACCTAATAGAATCGCTTTTTAGATATTTCACTAGTTTGAAAGTCTTATTGTAGCTTTTTAAGTTTTGTTAACCCGGACCCAATCCCAAGACTAAACCAGGAAGCAACCCACGTTGCTCCTCAGACACTTGAATTTAAGCATTCGACGTAGAGTCGGGGCCCATGAGGGTGTATAGTAATTTTAGGTAATTTTATTTCTGAGTTGTGAGATTGATTTCAAATTTTTACTTAATTTGATTTGAAAAAGTGATTAATTTAAATTTATTTAAGAGTATTAGATCATGTCAACTCTATTTAGCTGCTAATAGAGAATTAAATCTACTATCACCTGACAGAATCAGTTTCTCAGATATTTCACTGATTTGAAACTCTGACTATAGGTTTTTAGGTTTTGTTAATCCAGACCCAGTCCTAAGACTAAACCGGGAAGCAACCCACGCAGCATCCTTAGAGTCTTGAATTTCAAAGATTCAAGATAGTCGTCACATGCAGTGTATAGTAATTCGTGCAATTTTATGTTTGAATTATGAGATTGATTTTGTGTTTTTATTTAATTCCAATTTAGCTTGCGCAGCCTTTTCAGACATTAAAATTTGCATTTGAAATATCTATATCTAAGCACATACAGGAATTTATAGCTTAGCTAATTTTATCTAACTAATGAAATCATTGATTTTGAAAATCATAATTAGAATGAAATTTCATAATTTTTTTTACTAAAGGATGCCCTATGATTTCTATAGATTTTGATTTAGATGACCTTTTATTTATGTAGAATTTTATTTAGTATCGCATTCTGTCTGCTTGTATGAAGAATTGCAGATCCGGTGGTGAAGAAAACATTTTGAATTAGATTGTAGATTAGCATATTTCTTGCACTTAGTTGTTTAAGCTTTCATAATTCTCCCAATTTAATTATGTTCAATTTACATTAATTTTGATAAGTTATGTTGATTTCAGTGTTTATTGCTTTAGCCCCACCCATGCTTATTAGCTAGCACAGTAATCACCTCCATATTTGTATAAGAGTTAGTAAACTCAATTTGGATTCATTCTTGGATTTTCAATTTATTGCAAGTTTGTTATGAGTTTGGCATTAATCCCCTCTCAATTCCACTTAAAGTTTGTTTAATTTTGAGAAAATTATAAAAAAAGGGAACTCACTTTACCGCTTCAATTTAAGCCATAGAGAATAGCAACTTAGAATTTGTGAGTTTAACATTAGCCTCCCCAAAAGTTTGTGAATTTAATATTAGCTTCTCCAAAGTTTATGAGTTTAATATTCGCCTCCCCAAAATTTATGAGTTTAATATTCGACTCCCCCAAAATTATGAGTTTAATATTCGCCTCCTCCCAAATTTCACTTAGATTTTAAATAAATATTCTATTCTTCCCAAAATTTGTTTTAATGACTCACACCTTTTTTGTTTGTTTGGTGCTTTTTAGTTTAAAATTAGCTACAAGTTTCCCTATTTAGCGCTCCTGAGTCAGCTCATTTTACCCTCTCATTTTTTTTATGTCAAAATATTTGATCTAAATTTGACCTCTATCATCCTCGATAGTGATCGGGGTATTTTGCCTTACTCGATATGCCTATTAAGCAGTGGTGTCACCATAGTCGGTTTTCATTTCATCGCACTGAGTTAACAAGTCTTTAAACTGAAAGAAGATATACAATGCAATATATAATCGTCCCCCCTTTTTTTCTAAGTTTAAAATTACAAAAATTTTGACAAAGATTTCCTCAGGAGAGTGATATTTAACAAGTTTGGCTTACGATGCAGTGAGTGTGTGGTTGCTGACATTACAACCTTTTTATCTCGCCACGATGAGTAATGACGACCCTTCAAACCTACGTGAAAAAGATATATATATATATATATATATATATATATATATATATATATATATATATATATATATATATATATATATATATATATATAATTAATTTTAACATTCGCATCATACATCCATTTTGAACTTGCTTTTGTGGTAGATTTCTTTGATTCTTTTTTTTCATGTATATTTTTTTCTTGACATATTTGTTATTCTTGTTCCAACTAAAATGTATCGAGCCTTCTCCACTCTATCTTCTCTGAATGTGAAGGATATTTCAGCTCACCAGAAGCACCAAGTCCAATTTCAATAGCAGAAATTAGACCCTCTTCAAATAAGTCATCAAATTCCATCTGGAAGCTTCTCGTGAAGTCAAAACAGACTTCGATGCCAGTTCTCCCTTTTAAGACACGCTCTTTGTGAATACCCCAAGAAAGAAATTCTGTGTTTCTCCTTCCTTCATGGTCTGTGAAAAATATATCTTGGTTTTCTTACCCAATCTCCAAGATCCATTTGGGAAGAGATATAATTATATCACCCGATGCTTTTCCACTATTTTCATGAAGTGTCATTACAACCTGTAGTTTCAGCTTGAGCTCATGGATTATATTAAACAGATCCCTATAACCAGACCACTGATACCTATGTGGACTCCAACATTCCACAATTCCCCACCAACAATCAACTACAACTCCATCAACATCTAGAGCTTTTAAATGTTCCAATTCTCGACAAACTGCATCAGGATCAACAACCAATTGGCAATAACTGTTGATAATATTGGCAGTAAGTGTTATATAAAGTGGAACGTATGGAGTTCCAACAAAATCACCATCCTGCTCTAAAGCCCATTGCATTAGCTGCTCAACATCCACACATTCTGATGAGTTGATGGGATTGGAATTAGTAAACTTATCATTTTTAATATCCCTTTATACAACTACAACCGAGTCAAGGGATGATGGAGACACGCCCTCATCAATCCTGAGAAAAGATGCTTAAGAGTCTAAAGACGCTTTGATCGAGCGATTCTTTAAAGAAGTGGCAGATAAGGAACTCTTTATTGAGCACACATGGAATGGTGCCATTGAGACGAAGGGTGCGGTGAGACAGCAGAATCCTCTTGCACCTGGAGGCGCATCAGAGCAGAAGAAGGAGGCGGCGGAGTTCGACTTGCATTTCTTGTGTGAGATTGGCTTGGTGTCGGAATAGAGGGCCGATTACGCCACTTGGAGTGACGAGGTGAAGTCTGAAATCGGAAGTCGGGATTAAAAAGGCAAGCCCACAAGAAGGTGGGGAGCAGCGGATCGACCTCATTCAACTGGACCTTCCCCAACTAGATTTCATAAAACGGGTTTAACACTAACAGGGTATGCCTTTTTTTTTTTTTTCGGTTTTCCGGGGAGAAGCATTTGTAGCTTGCAGTTGAGAAAAAGGAGAGAGGGAACGGTTTGAAGAAGCGGTTGGAGAGAATTGAAGTGGGAACGGTTGGGAGGAATTCGAACCACGCATGGAGGGAGGAGATGGAGCGTGGAGTTAGAAGGAAACTTTTTTTTTTTAAATCAGTTTTTTAAAATGTGTAATCCGCCTTAATAAGAATTTTATGCCAATGAAATCACATAATCAATATATATATATAATCAATATTAATATATATATATATATATATATATATATATATATATATATATATATATATATATATATATATATATATATATATATATATCAATCGTTATTTCGTTTCAACAATAATGCGCCCGCTTCATGCGGTCAAGCTGAAAATCTCCAAAATGCGTCCGCCGCTTTCGATCGCCGACATTCACGCAGACTCATCCAATTGAGTGCTAACAATCTTATTTTAGATTTAGCTTCAGCAACGATAATCAATTTGAATGGCGCGTTTGACTTACGCTTCTTGACTTCTATACGCTACAGCATTGATGACTGAGCACTGATCGGTTGATCATTAAGTTGTGCAATATTTATATCCGATCAATTTTGATATTCAACGCGTGATGGTGAAGTCCGTCATCGGGAGGTCATTTGGATTGATTTTGGTGACGTCTAGTGTATTTCATCCTCGATTTGCGTGCAATCACTTCTCATTATTCGACATTTGCATAGATTAGTCCGAATTGAGTGCGGGTAGTCTTATTTGATAGATTTCGATATTTTGAAGCTAACGACATAATTAATTTTATGAATTGAGGTCGCTCGATAGCCGACTCTCGAGAGCATCGACACTTTGATAGCTCGAGCGTTTAATCGATTGATCGTTAGATTTTGCAATATTTATATTTTGATCAATTTTGACATTTTGAATAAACCGGTGAAGTTCGTTCATCGATCGGAGGTTATTTCGGCCATTTTCAGTGATGTTCAGTGCAGTTTGAACCCCGTTTTGCTCACTGTCGCTTCTGAAGTCCTTCGAATTTGACTTGTGGGCTTTTCTTGACTTATTGCACACATGTGGAGGTCAACAGTCTTTCTTAGAGCGAGCTTCTTCGGAGAAACAAATAATAGATTTCTCATGGTTTGCTTCAAGTCTTATATAATTTGGAAGGGTACCAAGAACATTGTTGAGAGAAGATGCCATGTTAAAATCCATAATTCCCATGACCAAGGTCATCCAAAGCGAAGTGGGAAATGTTGTGCAAAGACCTGAGTTAAGGGGTTTATAATTTGTCAGGCTCACCTCCCTCTCCAAAAAAATAAGAGAATGAATTCATGGCAATAGTGAAGAGAAGAAAGAGATAGAGGACAACCTTGTGTTAGCCCATTTGATGAATTAAAAAAATCCTCTAACTTCTCCATTAAGAACAATAGCAAAGGGCACATCCTTTATACAAGTCTTAATCCAGCTAATAAATCATCGAGGGAAGCCTTTAAGGGTTAATCTACATAATAAAGTCTGACGATTGATCATATCTGTTGATCTCATTTTCGGAGTGAGTTCTCAACTTCCTCATCATAAGTCTAGGACTCTTATAGACACTAAGAGTTTCTTAGTCTTAAGACACTTCTAGTGATTACGTAAACACTTAACCTAACCCTAGAGACATAGAAGAGTTAGCCATAGGATAGGTTGTGCCTTAGGGATTTAGGAGAGACTTGCCTACCCTATAGCTCAAACCCAATCATTGCTTCCTTCTTTCAAACCAAATCTCAAATTCAAATTTAAATTCTAAAATCAAATCAAATTATCCAATGATTGAAATCCATCACCAAATTCAAACTCCAAATCCCTTCCTAGGCCCTTTGATTTTATCTTATGGACTTAGCCTTAACCAAATTCAAATCAAATCCAACCCAATTGATTTTTCTCAATTATAAAATTCAATCTCAAATCAAATTCCAAATCATAAATCAATTCTAAAATTCCAAATTGATTGAAACCCATGATCAACTCCAAAAACTAAATCAAGACTCCTCTTAAGCCATATGGACCTACCTCCATAAACTTAGTCAAAACTCCTTCAAACCAACTCAAACTTGGTTGATTTCTTTATAAATCAATCATTCCTTCATTTATATTTACAAATATAAATGAAACCCAAATTCAAACCTTTCAAATCAAGTCAAAATAAATCAAAACAAATCAAAACCCAAATTAGTCCTTTCAACCTACATCCCTAAGCTTAATCAAATTTTCTTCCAAATCACTCCAAACTCAAGTGATTTTCTTTTGACCCATTTATATATTCATTTATATTCACAAATATAAATGAAATATAAATTCAAAGATCAAATCCAAACTCAAATCAAATCAAATTCTCAATTAGCCCTTTAGCCAAACTTTTTGAACTTAAATGTAATCAAATCAACTCAAAACTCATAAATTTCTTCATGAGTTAATCATTACTTCAATCATGGATCCAAAGATAAACATAAAACCACCATTATCAAACCAAAAATAAGTCAACCCAAATCAAGCAAGTTAACCCTTATGACTTAAAATTATCATATGAACCAAAACCCATTTGGCTCCAAACCAATTGAAATTGGACTTATATTTCAATCCTAAGTTCATATGTGGGTTCAACCAAACTTGAATCAAGCCTTCATCAAGCCAATTGACCCATTTAGGTTCACATGACCCAAAGTGACCTAAAACCTTTTGAGCTGGCCAACCCAACCAAATTGGATTGAACTAGCCCATCTAAACCCCAATCATGATCAACAATCATCATGGGGTGATCAACCACCTTGAATTGGGTCAAACCAAGTCAAACTTAGCCTTTGACCAAGTCAACACTTAGCCCAAATGAAACCCAAACTAGCCAAAATTCACCATATGCCAAACTAATTGAAACCATTTATCCAAACCCATTCATAATCAATGATTAAACATGACCAAGTCATCAATTGAGTAAAACCAAGCCTAATTAGCCACTTGACCTAAGTTAACCCAAATTGGCCTAAAAAGCCAAAAATGAGTCAAATCATGATTTAATCTAAATTGATTGCAACCAATGATTCAAGTTCATTCCAAATCACTTGTTGAACTCGACCAAAGCCATGATTGAGCCCAAGTTGACCAATTGGTCAACTTGGCCCAACCTAGCTCAAATTGACCTATAAGGTCAAACTCCCTCAGAACAAATCTAAGGATCCCCAAGCCCTCTCCGTTCGGCCATTGCCATTCCCGTGCATAAGTAGAAATAGGACACCCTTCCCTCAAGAAACACTCCCTCTCCACTAAACCAAATCCAAATTCCTTGCACCCACACCATCCTCATACCCAATTGAAACCAACCAAACCATTTCCAAGCCTTCCAAAGCACGAGAGGTGTGAGTTTGATCAAAATCGAGGTGTGCACATGCATGGATTGGTCAATCGAGTATCCTAGGCCAAATTGAGCTTGGATTTTTTCAATGAGCCTCACCCTCAACTAGAGAAGCTACCTCCGCGTTGCGATGGACATTATCTCCGTGAGATAATTCCTCAAAACCATAGCTCTAGGCCTCTATGTGTTGGTCTTGTGAAAGAATCTTTATGTTGACGGATTTTAGCCGTTGGATGTGATTGCATGCTCCCTTAGATGGTGTAGGATCTATTTGATCCCAATTTGAGCTCACGTGAGCTCAAATCAAATGGAGAAAGATGGACGGTGCTCATCTTTTATCACTCGTGAATGAAATAGATCATGAGCCATCCATCTCGCGTGATCGAGATGAATGGCTCTGATCAAATCCATGGTAGATCCTTTGATTTTCCCTTAACCCACGGATTAAACTGTGATCGCCTAATCTTAGATTGAATGCCCACAGAGAAAGCATGTCCTCAGTCGTTGAGTTAGTATGCGGATGTGACTACTTAAATAATCAATCTTGTCGCACCACATGGAAAGCACACCACATTAGTAGCCATGTGGCCTGATGGGATTAAGGGTTTAATTAGGGTTAATTAATTGGTTTTTAATCCTAAAACTTCATAAAATCATAACTAATTGTAAAAAAATCCAAATAAAAAGAACAAACTTAGGCTCATTTTGAAGATATTTCAGAGGAGAATCTAGGAAAATTTTAATTAATTGATTTTGATCAATGACTTTGGCTTAATTAGGGTTTAATCAAAAAAATCTAATTAGCTTAATTACACTTAATAATTTAAGTACTCAATTAATCTCAAATTTACTATGGATGTTTAGGGGATGACCTTGCCTACCATATTTTCTAGGATTTTATTGATTGCTTAGTTAGGAAAATCATTTGAGTAAGCTCTAATCACTCTCTTAATCCAATTAATTATAATTAAGGGATGAACAGTAACTTGATTAACCATTTGAACATAGTTATCTCTATTAAACATTAAGATCACTTAAGGAATGTGATTGAGGATATTTTTCTAATTCATTTCCTAAGTCTTCTTTATCTTTAAAAATCAAATTAATTAATGGGTTAATGGAATAATTAATTAACTGATTAAATCTTCAAAGTAAGCAAATAAAAATCTAATTGAATATTTATTTAGGGATTAGGATTGAGTCCTTGCCCTTGATCTTTTCCCCTAAGTTAATTTCATCATTCAAATTAATACATAACCAAAACATTTAATCAATTCATTAAAAACCTAATGAAATTCAAATTAAAAATCAATTCATTCTAACCTAAGCAACCTTTAATTGATTTTAGGTGGTTCCTTGGGTGTTCAATAACCCAAGGTAAGAGATAATGAAATTATGATTAGCTCACATGTATGTAAAAATCCAAAAAGTAATTAAGTGAGATCCCTTAAACTTAATTAATTATTAATCATAAGCTAATTGTATTAGGCCTCTTTCATTTCTTAGGAGCATTGCAAATTTACTTTTCATGTGGTTGCATATTATATTGGCTTATCATTAATTAGTTAATTAATTTAAGGTGATATATGTAAGAGATAAATAATTCATACCTTAACCTAATCAAAACATAAAATCAACCTAAATATTCTTCATTAAACCAAACTAATTCACACATGGGAAAATGGGTTAGGATTAGAAAAACCTTCTCATTTCTTTTAAATCAAATCAAATTCAAAGATAAAAATGTCCTTAAAGAATTTTGATTTATTTTGAATGACCTTATTTGATATGATTGTCCTTATGAATTAATTGAATGAAATAATGTGTTTTCATTCTTTATTTCTTTCCAATCATGCTAAATATTATTTTCCATATGAAATCATGCATTCATTTTTTTTGAAAATTAATTAAATAAAATGTTTCCTTTTATGTCAAATTGCATGTGTTGGCTAAAATTAAGAATATGAGTGGTTATTATCACTATTAAACCAAAAACTATTTTCAAAACCTATAAATCAGTTAGTACAAATGAAGTAATGCTTATTACAAATACTTATAAGCTTGCATGTGATGATAGTATAAGATGTGTACTATGAAGCTCTCTTTTCTTCTCTTAACATGGATTCACATAGGATTTGAAAGTGTATAGTTCATTTAAAAAGAACACAAGACTTGCCTAAATCTATTCCTATGCACCTCCATGTTAAGACTTAAGAAGGGTTTTCATATTACACATGTAAATCATACAACCAAATCAAACACAATTTCTTGCATGATTTCATATCCATTTGGTTCTTTTTGTACATTCATATATATTTAAGAAAAGTGGTATATTAGTCTGGACATCCCGCGGCAACGAGGCTTTAAGTAGCCCTAATTAGGTCTTGTACTTTACGTCCCTAGTGTAGAAAATAATGACATTATATTCATTTAAAACTCTTATACATATACATGTGTGATGTGGACAATGAATAAAGAATCAAATAAATTTTGCATGGATTCTTCTATCCTTATAGTTATTTGTACATTTACATGTATCTAAGAAAAGTGGTGTATTAATCTGGACATTCTGCGAGGCTTTCGGTAGCCCTAAGTAGGTCTTATACTTTATGCCCCTGTAGAAAATAATGGCACCGTACCCACTACTAACTTTTATACATGTGAATGTATATTTAGCTAATGGATGAAAAGTCTCTCCTACATAATAAAGACATGCATTCAAAATTTAATTAACAAATGTAATATTTAAACTTCAAAAAACTTCTTTGCATTCATCATCAAAGTATGCTAAGATTTGCATTGCATGTATAGGTATACCTTGGATTATTCATGAATATTGTACACATGATGGAAAGAAATGGATGAGTGTGTGTTATGTGATAATAATTCACCATAATTAATCCCAAGATGCCTTTCTTATTGAATAGAACTATTTAGAATGAATCTAAGCTTAAGGTTAATTAAAACTTATAATAAATTATTCATTAAAGAAAATTCATTAATCTACTTACCTTAGAAATTACTTAAGGTAGGGATAAAAGAGACTCTCCCTCTCTTCTTCTCTTTATAACACTTAGTTGCTAAGTGTATGCTATATGAAAAAAAAGAAAAATACTAAGTAAATTCTGGTGTCCATGCTTAAGTGGCCACTATAATAATAAAATATAAATATTTTTACTGTGCAGGTTGCTTAGTCCCTAAACATAACCCAAATTAGGATAGGTGGACTAGGTTACCCTTGTGTGGGGTGCTAAGTCCAAATTATTCCTATAACTACCTGAGTTGTATGGAGTGTTTAGCTAATATTTGATTTGCAGGTGTAACTAGATCCACATTCCTTCATTTTAATATAAATTTTGCATTAGGATTAGGATAAGTTTTATAGGGATTAAGGATGAGCATTGGTTAGAAGACCATGTCTTATATACCATGTGATGCCTTTGGAGCAAGCTACATCCCACTCAAGCAAAAAAAGAAAGAAAGAAATGAAGTAAATCAAAAAATGAAGAAATGAAAGATGAAGAGTGAAGAATGGAGGATGAAGAATGAAGACCCCCATAACACTTATCATTTCATAATTATAATTATTCTTTCATTGTACCAGGATGTATAAGGATAACACATTTCTTTTTGGGTTGAATGGTGGTACCTGATCCCACCGGCCTTTTATTCTTTTACGTTAACTTTATAAAATTGTTTGATGTTTTGTTTAGCTTGCATTAGAAATATCATGCTTTTTCATAATTTCTTTATGATTGGTGATTACTGTGTAGCCGGATGCGATTAGGCTCCTAGGATAAAAATAAGTTTTCTATCCCACTAATAACTCATAACTAAAATTTTAAAATAATTCATAACCTCACATAAAAGCCTAAGAATTAAATCAAGATAATAAAATTTTTACCAACCCCTTAGCTAGATGAATGAATGTATAAAATCATGCATTTCATATTCTTCCACTCTTGCTAAGAGAGGGCTTCCATTTGTGCCAGAGAATAAATGCTTAACCTGTAGGAGCCTTTGATGGAAAGACACCTCTTTCTCACTTGATTTATTCCACAACCAATTTCTCATGAATTTAGGAATATAAAATCCTATAGCCTATGTCTCATGCATACCAATTTCACATGATTTTTTCATAATTTCTTTATGATTGGTGATTACTGTGTGGCCTGGATGCGATTAGGCTCCTAAGATAAAAAATAAATTTTCTATCCCACTAACAACTCATAACTAAAATTTTAAAATAATTCATAACCTCACATAAAAGCCTAGTAATTAAATCAAGATAATAAAATTTTTAGCAACCCCTTAGCTAGATGAATGAATTTATAAAATCATGCATTTCATATTCTTCCACTCTTACTAAGAGAGGGCTTCCATTTGTGCCATAGAATAAATGCTCAACTTGTAGGAGCCTTTGATGGAAAGACACCTCTTTCTCACTTGATTTATTCCACAACCAATTTCTCATGCAATTTCTCATTTAGGCATACAAAATCCTATAGCCTATGTCAAAATAAAGTCCAAAATTGAATAAAGTTTACAAAATTTGCATTAGATTTAAGTCATGACTCATGCCTTTCATGCTAGTCTCTTGGGAGTGAGTTTAAGGACTTAGTCTCTTTCTAAGTAAATAATAATAAAACCATCTTGCAAAACATATGACTTCATACATGGATTTAAAGTGTAGTAGTTAGCTACTACTAGTGATAATCTCACTGGTTTATCTTCTCTTGTGAAGGTAAACCATATACCCATTTTAGTCTTAGATTTAGGTTGTGCTTTGGTCCTCACCAAAGCTCCCTATATTTAGGATATTAGGTCGTTGTTTTCCTTTGCAGGATAGAAGCATAAATTCTCACATCTTAGGAATTTCCATAATCTTGTATTGGAGTTATAAGTCCTAGATTTTTAATAAAAATTCAACTCAAATAAATAAATCCTTTCAAATTCAAATGTATAAAGCCCAACCATAGGATAGATTGGAGTACTCACTAGGCTTCTTAGTATCATGAGCACTCCCTACTCATCTCCTTTAGTTTTGATAAGAGCTCTTCCCTTTGATCTCCCCATTTAATTTTCAAAATACAACTTCTGATAGTCCTATATTTGAATTCTTTGGAGATACAATCACCAACTTTAATCGAGTATTCTTATAGATGTATTTTCTTAAGATATAATTAACTATGAGCTTGCCTCCATCTCTTGATCGATTTAAATAAACCTCTTTACTTCTCCATATAGTTGGGAAAAATCTATATCTACCCATTATTCTTATCATTATGTGATTAGGTCATTATGATAGTGACTCTATCTCTGAGATAGTATACTATTCCTTAATGTCATATATCACCTATATTCTTGAAATGGTGTCCCCTCACATAAAACACACACAAAATGAAACACCATTTTTTACTCATTAGGTACTCTCTCCATCTCTAGTAAGTGTTGTCTCCAAGATTTGATAGTGGATTTGTATTCATATGAGTCCTTATCTTTCTTTCCATTGGCACTTAGCTTATTTCACTCTTAAGCAAAGTTAACCAACATCCTTTAGATTTTAGGACCTCACTCCATGTAGGTCTTAAAACCCTTAATAGAATGCCCAATAGGTGAAAACAAAACTTATTAATGAAAGAAAAAATAATAAAATTTAGAACCTCCTCACCACTAGTTTTGTGAGGTAAGGTTCATCATAAAATTTAAAGGGAATAATTCATTTCAAAAAAAATGACACTTTCAAAAAGCACCTTTCAAGAAACTCATAAAATCACAAAATCAAAATCCCTCCAAGATTGCTACATGGAGGTTCTTTTCAAAAGCAAATCATGCCATGTTGATTTTCGCTTAACATATGCAAATTTGTTAGGTGAGGATCCCTATTTGAATCAAACATAAGTTTGGCCTTCACTTAATAATTTCAATTTGTTAAGTGAGGATCCCTATTTGAATCAAACATAAAATTTGACCTTTACTTAACAAATTTAATTTGTTAAGTGGGGGGTCTCACTTTTAAAACATAAAATTTGATTTTCACTTAATAATTTCAATTTTTTAAGTGGGGGTCTTATTTTCAAAACATAAAATTTGACTTTCACTTAACAATTTCAATTTGTTAAGTGGGGTCTCATTTTTAAAACATGAATTTGATTTCACTTAACAATTTCAATTTGTTAAGAGGGTCTCATTTTCAAAATGAATTTGATCTTCACTTAACAATTCCAATTTATTAAGTAAGGGTCTCACTTTCAAAACATAAAATTTGACTTTCACTTAACAATCTCAATTTTTTAAGTGAGAGTCTCATTTCCAAAACATAAAATTTGACTCTCACTTAATAAGAGAGGGTCTCATTTTCAAAGAAAAATATATTTAGGCTTTCACTTAGCATATCCAATATTGCTAACAAGTCTCATTTTCAAAGCATATGTTTGGTTCTATCTAACATATCAAATTTAAGTAAGAACCATATAAACATGCCATATTGGATTCCACTTAACATACAAATTTGTTAAGTGAGAATCCCGTTCTCAAGTCATATCATACTTTGATTTTCCATTAACACCAAATTGTTAAATGGAATCCCATTTCAAAAAATATCAAACACATTTAGGCTTTCACTTAATATACCAAATTTGTTAAGTGATGGTCTCTTTTCAACACATTTGATCCCTATTTTAACATACCAAATTTGTTAAATAAGGATCAATTCTCATATCAACCACACTTGAGCTTTCACTTAACATACCAAATTTGTTAAGTAAGTCCTTTTCAAAATAAAAATAAACATATCTCAAACACATTTGGGACTTTCACTTAACATATCCAAATTTATTAAGTGGGACTCCCATCTTCAACGAAAAATAAATCTCATAAATCAAACACATGTGGCCTCTACTTAACATACCAAATTTGTTAAGTAGGAAGCCTCATTTTCAAATCATAATATCACAATCAAATCTTCACAAGCAAAAAATATTTCAAACGCATAATCACAACCTCTTCATAGCATACCCAAATTTTCTAAGTAGAGGTTCAAACTATCAATGTTTTCAAATAAGAAACATAAAATACAAGCAATCTCTAAAAAGGAAATCTATCCTCAAATGTTTGAACCCCAGACAACTTACCTAAATTAGCTGAGTATGGGTTCTAAAAAAAAATCAAACGACAAAAGACTCTCCTCCAAAACATCCAAATCTCTCCAATGAATCCCACTTAACATATTTGAATTGTTTAGTGTGGGTTCAAAACTCAAAACTGTTACTTTGTGTGAACAAATATCAAGGTAAATCTTATAAGTTATGTTTCAACAAATGACATACAACTTCAGCTCAGTCTGATCTTTCACATGGCCTCTCTCAGTTTGTGCTCACTTTTTTAGCTGGGATGGATTTGGCCTGGATTAGCTAGCCTCCCTGACTCCACCCATCTAGTGTTTTGGTGAGGATTTGAGGGAGCTTTATGAGGGAGACCCTCACCACTATTTAGGGATGAGGTGGCTTGGCGGTCATCATCATCAAGCCTTCCCTGAGTATCCTTCTGAAGGAAGGTAGTTGAGGTTCCAGTCTTGTTCCCCATGCTCAGTGCATGCTAGCACCTCCTTGTTGGTCCCCTCCAAGGGGAAGGCTATCAGCTTCAGAGATAGCCTCCCCTAGTAGGATCTAGATCTCTCACCTTTCACCTAGTGCATATAACTACCAACAAAGGATCAAGCGGCACCATGAGCATGCAGATATGGATGTCATCCCACATTATAGGAGGGTTCTCCCGTGAGGTTTCCCATTTGACTAGCAACTAGTTCCACCCCTCTCTAGATGAAGGGGACTATCGGATAGCATTGCCTCCACCTCCTACATACCATGAGATTCGCTGGGGATAGGAGGAATAAGTCTTATCTTATCTGACGGTATTACGTCAAGTAGGTAGAGTACACAAACGTTTAGAGTTTGGTACATTATTTGACTTGAGGTTGATCATCCCTGGGAGTGTTACCAGGAACATTCACAGTGACAGAGCATTAGAAGCCCGAGTAGTAGCTCAGGTGGGGGGAGCGGGTTTGCCGGTGATGACCTCACTAGTTGATTTTCCCAATCATCGACCACCGGGATGATGGCAACATATGTACAACCACCGGTCATGGGTGGAAAGCCCGGCGAGTAGAGTCGGTGTTGTCTCCACCACACCGATCTACTCCTCGCCCACCGTCACCAGTTCAGGTCCCATGATCCATCGTGCCTACAAAGGCACAGAAGATAGTATCCGGGGAGAAGAAAGCCCCCTTAGTGATCCGACTATAGCCAAAGGATCCCACTTTATCTACTCCACTGACTAAGGTGAGGACGAGTTCACCTACTTGATCTCCTACTTTAGTCTTGGTGAAGGAGTGGCGACCCCGCAACATCATGGTCGCACCACCACCACCACCACCAGAGCTAATGACATTAGCCACTATAAAAGGGGAAGGGAATAGTTCTGTAATCCCCATGATAGTGGATCTCCCTAGGAACATTACTCAACCCATGAGTAGCCATGAGCATGTCTCTTCAAGCAGCCATGACCCTCCCAGAGCTAGCACTCTAGTGACAGGTAGTGTTAGGTGCATCTCTGTCAATGAGCACAGCCCCTCTACCGGTCAATAGTGTGTATTTGTACCGGCACGATTAGATCGTTCCCTAGATGAGATCCTAGCACAGTACTTTGTAGAGAAGAGGGAGCTTCTAGGGAGTGATTAGTTTATGAGGAGGGATAAGTCTGCTTTATCTAAATGAGGATAATCTCCTTGAGGATTCGACTGAGTTCACATGGTTGATACCAGGGGATCCCTTCAGAGGGATCAACATAGTTAGGAAGGTATTTTAGTTGAGGAAAATGATGTTTTCAATTCAACTCAGCACCTCCTCCACCATGTTAGCTAGAGGAATGATCATATTGATTAATTAAGGAAGAAGATCGATTAGTTGATGGCGTAGTGTCATTGAAGAAGCTCTAGTTTCATAGCCTTTTCCCCATAGTGGGCGGTGAGCGAGTTGACACACTTTAGATCATCTAGATGCATTCACTGAGAGAGACAATGGTAGCTTTCATAGGAAGGTGGTGGATAGCACCTCAAGCATGAAAAAGACATCAAACACATAGTGAAGGAACAAGTGAGGGATGCATTGGTCTAAGCCCGAGGTGGCTCATCTGTTCCAAATGGTAGACCCTACCTAGAGGAATTTGATGGTGTTCAATATCCAAAGGGCTTGGTGCCTCCATCCTTCAAAATTTTTGATGGTAGTGGGAACCCCCGGCAGCACATAGCACATTTCAGAGCCAGATGTTGGAATGTCGGTGGCAGTGATGCACTCTTATTTTTTTTCTCATAGGCATGACATTTGATTGGTATGCTAAACTACCCAATAGTTCAGTGAAGACATTTGTTGACTTGAGCAGCTCTTTATTATGAGATTTGCTAGAGCTCAGCAAAAGGTAACCATGGGTGATCTCATTGTAGCTCAACAACACCTCGGTGAGTCTCTTGTTGATTACATTCTTAGATGACATAATTTAAGTATGAAATGAGAACCATAGTTGTTTGAACAACATGCCATTAAAATTTTACTCAAGAATATTCATGGCCCTGTCGCCTTCATGCTTAAAGGGTTCACCATTAAGTCATTTGAGAAATTAATCAACTAGGTGGTTGGTCTACCAGGAGAGGCTAAATAATTACCTTTTTCAAGTTCAATCAGCTAAGCCCAGACTGTAGAAGACATTTCAGGAAAATCCAGGGGTAGTTATAGTAGTTGATAAGGGGAAACAACCATCCGATTTAGTGATTGACTCAGCAGCCCTCTACCATCTCCTTACCACCTCGCCATCATATTAGCCACCTCGCCACCACACCTCCACTCACGCCATTTAGTAGTGTCCTCATTCACAGCATCAACAATAATATTCTTATCCACCACTGGGTAACTATCACTTACCTACTTTTATCAACAAAATGAATAAACCGTATTCATTCAAAAGGGAGGTAGTAAGGAAGATCTTTAAGAACCTCTTAAAAAGTATGATTTTTAGTTACTAGAGCTTAGGAGGCTAGAGGATGTGGGCAAGAGTCATGATCCAAACTATTTCCACTACCACTACAAGGTAGGATATATCTTGAAAGATTGCTTTACCTTTAAGGCCTGGCTTGAGCATAGTTACAAGTCATGTGTCATTATTATCCCTAAGGAATACCTATTAGAACAACCCTCTATTTCTATTAGGGTAATCCTTGGGGATACATGTGATCTTCTCAAAATAGAGGAAGGTTGGGATATCTCTCTATCCCGAACCTCCAAGAAAATAATTTCTAATATTAGAAAGTTACCCTTGTAGTTGCCTGAAGCAACTCAAACCTTCAACTCTAAGGAAGGTTTGCAGGTTGCTAAGGACAACTTGAGGGAGGTAGAAGCCCAACAGCAACAACAACAACTTTTACTTTCCTGGGATAACACAATAGCACAACCATCAATCAAGTCCAGCACTCCTTCCACAGTTGCAGCCACAGCTTCTTCAACCAGCTCTTCTTCTAGCAGTCGTACTATATCAGTGGAGGGGTGGTGCCAAATCCCTCGCTCCACTCACTTTACTTGATTTCTACTTTGTACCTTCATTAAAATCTAAGAAATCAATGAAGAAGAAGACTGTTTCTGCATACATTCTCTCAACTTTTGATGATCTTGATGATTTCATTTCTATAGAAAGCTTTCCAAGTACTAATAATTATAATAATTCTAATCCACTCCTTTCTGATTTTAAATGATTACCCATTTCCAAATCAGTTCACCCATTGAGATAGATTTGGAGTTATCTCGACACCGATGATCCTATAGAAGAAGTAGGTGAACCTGATGAGCAGGTAGAACATTCCACTAAATCATCTCATGAAGTCACTGAAGTCAACCTTTATAGTGGCAAAGTTCTGGGTAGCACCTCAAGATAAAAGTAAACAAGCTATTGGTTCTAGCAGTCAAGAAGCCCCTCCATAGGATGCTCAACTTATGACTATTCTTATGGAGGACCAACCCAGAGTTGACTAGAATGTCCTTGCTCGCCTAAGAAAGTTGCCAACTAAACTAAGCATATATGATGCCCTTATTTTATCAAAAGAGATGACAGAGTCATGGATCAAAGCCCTTTTTTATCCATAAAATATGCTTACACGAGCTGTTGGAGAGGAGGCATGTTTTTTAAGAGAATCCCGGGGAGTTACATTCACCGATGAAAACTTTCTTTTGGGGACAATGGAGCACAACCGTCCCCTCTACATCACAAAGTGGATATCTACGCTCTGTGGTGTTAGTTGATCAATGTGCATCAGTGAACATTATGAGTCTAAAACTCTTTGCCTACTTGAGGATCAAGATCTCTGGACTCTAAGGAGATCAGATGATGTTGAGAGGATTCAATGAACAAGGCAAAGGGGCTTTAGGCTCCATAGTGTTACCACTAGAGATAGATGATTGGAAGAAAGAAGCCAAGTTCTACATAATCAATTCATATACTTTGCTCGGTAGCCTTGGATACATACAAATAATACGGTTCCATCCTGCATTAGTCCATCAAATTTAGAAGATGGAATCAGTATGTTAAAAGGAGACTTGAAGCCATTCTCGCTTAGAGAGGTTGAGATTTATGAAGATGCAGTCTACTATCTTCCTCCAAATCAAAAATTCTATTCTTGTGAACTTGGTGAAAGTTCAAAATCAAAAGAAAAAGAAATAGAAAAAAAATTGAAAAAGAAAAAGAAAAGAAAAAGGGAAAAGAAAAAGAAAGCATAAGTGAGCGAGAATTAGGCACCGAGGAAGAGGTTGA
The DNA here is from genome assembly GCA_021442155.1 of Cymbidium sinense. Lineage (NCBI taxonomy): Eukaryota > Viridiplantae > Streptophyta > Magnoliopsida > Asparagales > Orchidaceae > Cymbidium > Cymbidium sinense. Next base: position 111,390 of record JAKCPB010000873.1, on the reverse strand, counting down.
GCGAGATGTTAGATTCCTCCCATGGTTTGTTTCTCCATATGAACACATGGGTAGGATGACTCGACCTCCACCTGGAAGAGGAAGAGGCAAATTCGGAGGCAGTTCTAGATGTGGAAGACCTCCTTGCTGGTGGCTAGCTAGGAGCTATGCCTCTGAGTACTCACTATCCACATAGACTTAGAGTCAGTTGGAGGATGAGTCTCATGTGATTACATTGACCAACCCCTCTCGGGTCCTTTGGTGACGTGAGAGACAAAGAAGATGCCTCCAAGCAAAGCATGAATATATCCAAATCATTATGTAGAATAAAATGTAGTTTGGAACTTTTCTAACCTCACTTTCTTCCGAAAGTTGAAGGTTTAGTAGTTAAGGAGGCCCCCAAGGTCATCCAAAGATGCTGAAGAGGTTTTGTTGGGACATCATCCTCAAGTCAAGAAGCGATGTAGAACTTGAGGATGATTCATATAAAAAATTTAATGCAACTACTTTGATTGGTATTCAATTTATGCTATTAACTTAGCGAAGAAGGGATTAATCCCACATACTTGGTCTAAACACAGATCGAACTACTTTGAAAAATTTTAGGACAACCAAACCAGATACTCTCAATCAAGATCAGACTATGATTCACATAGATCCAATGACGACAACCATTGCCATCACCCACTCATTTTCTAATATGTTCTCTCAAATCATGCTAACTCTTATGAGGAGGCATGTTTAGAAACTGATGACCCAAAATGACTCAAGTCAAAGATGCACCACCGAGTTTGAAGAAGAAATTAGATCAACCATTAATAAACTTAAAGAAATCAACTTGGGAACAAAGAAGATCCATGCCTGACATATATTAGTTCCTTGTTAAATGAAGAAGAAACCAATGACTTAGTTAGGCTATTAACTGAGTTTAAGGACTACTTCGCATGGAGTTATGAAGAAATGCCCAATTTATCTCCTGATGTAGAAGTCCACAAACTAGCAATAGAATATAATGCTAACCCTATCAAGTAGGCTCTTAGATGCATGCAACCAAAAATTGAATAATAGATCACTTCTAAAATTAAGAAATTGATCAATGCGGCTTTATCGAAAGATACCCCACCGTTAGTGTCATCCCAAGAAGAAAAGAATGGCTAAATTCGCATATGTGTCAATTTTAGGGATCTGAATAAAGCATGTCCTAAAGATGAATTTTCACTTCCTATACCAGAATTGATGGTGGACATTGTCTCTTCTTATGCATTATTCTCCTTTATGGATGGGTCAATTGGCTACAACCAAATCAAGATGGCAGCCAAGGATGAAAGAAACACTACTTTAGAACCCTGATCAGAATTTATTGTTATAAGGTCATTCTTTTCAACCTTAAAATGTTGCTACATACTAGGGCCATGACTCGATCTTCAACTCATTCATCATCAGTTGAATGTTATGTTGATGATCTAGTAGTCAAAAGCAAAGAAAAGGAAGACAATCTCTTCTACTTGAGAGTAGTTTTCAAATAGTTAAGATAATTTAACCTCAAAATGAATCCCCTGAAATGTGCATTCAGAGTAGCTTCAGGGAAATTCCTTGGGTTTATTGTCCAATATCGAGGAATAGAGATCAAGACTATCTTAGAAACTCCACCCCCTAAAAGTATAACTCAACTCAAATCATTTCAAGGGTGGTTAGCATATCTAAGATGCCTCATATCCAACTTATTAGGAAGATTCTAGCCATTCTCAGCACTTATCAAAAAGGATGCCAAGTTTAAGTGGGATGATAAGTGCTAGCATGCCTTTGAAGAGATCAAGCATTACCTGATGACACCACCAGTTCTAGCTGCCCCTATCCTGGGCAAGCCATTGATTCTCTACACCAATGCATCAGACGACTCCCTTGGCACTTTGTTGGCCCAAGCCAATGATGATGGGAAAGAAAATGCTTTCTACTACCTTAGTCGCCATCTGATTCCTACTGAGACAAATTACCCACCCATTGAGAAGCATTACCTAGCTTTAATCTTTGCATCCTAAAAGCTATGACATTACATGCTTTCTCATATGGTGAATCTAATCTCTTAGATCAACTCACTATAATATCTCATGACATGACCAATGTTATCTGGATGGTTGGCACGATGGTCCATGATTTTATCATAGTTTGACATCACATTCATACCCTCCATCTATGAAAGGACAAGCACTAGATTTCTTAGCACACCACTTTCTACCGATTCTCGCTTAGTGATGACCACCTCAATGAACAAATCATGAACTTGGGGACACATTTTCCATTGGGAGATGTATTTTGATGGTGCGCTTCATCTTAAAAAAGGAGAAGAATCACTCTTTCTAGGGAAGGTAGGAGTAGGAATAGTTCTCCAAACTCCAAACCATGATGTGATGAGATTCTCATATAATGTATCCAATCCATGCACCAATAATAAAGCCAAATATGAGGCTCTAATTGCCAGCCTAGAGTTAGTCATTACATTATGCATCCAGCATCAGCATCTTTGAGGATTCTTAGCTCATCATCAACCAAATTGTTGGGTCCTACAAAGTTCTAAAGCCTAAGCTCCATCATTACGAGAAGTATACCATAGAGTTGTTGGCTCAGATCCCATAAGTCACTATCTACAAGATTCCTCATGGAGATAATACTATAGCAGATGCATTGGCCAAGCTCGCTAAGGAGTTTGCATGCCTAGAAGATGAGTCCATTTCAATAAGGATTCAAAATAGACAAGTCTTATCCCTTATTGATGTTGAACTCATCGAGAGACTCTCTCTTGAAGGGGAGGTTTCCGTTGCCAAAGAGGATGATGAGTCAGATTGGAGGCGACCATTCATGGATTACCTAAACACAGAAAACTACCTCAAGAGAAGTCATTAGCTCATCGTGTGAAAAGAGAGCTTTCCTATGCTCTCATGGATGGCACCTTGTATTGGCCTTTTAATCATATTTTGGTTATGTTGTTTAGCCAAACATGAAGCCCATAAGATTATGACAGGTACATTTATGCGAGCTCACTCTAGTCCAAAGATGAAAGCCAAGATCAAAAGACTAGGATACTACGCATGCGATTATAGATTGCATGAATGTAGCTAGGAGATGCCACCAATGCGTGCATGTGGTTCTACATCGCACCACCCAACATTCTACATCCTACTTTGGCCTCATGGCCATTTGAGTGTTGGGGCACCAACATAGTTGATAGATCCTCCTTCTTTCAAGGGTCACTTTCATTCATTCCATCGACTACTTTTCCAAGTGGAGGCAATCCCACTTAGAGGTCACAAGATGTGCTCCAATTTTTTAGAACCATATCATATAGATTGTGCTCGATGAATTATATCCATAATAATTACATTCAAGAGCACCAAGATCAACAGCTTTGCCTAGAGACACATCATAGATTGGAGATATTCTACCATCTACTACCCAATGACAAATGATCTAGCAGAAGCGTTCAATAACACTCTCATCCAAATACTGAAGAAGACACTCGATGATAATAAAAGACAGTGGCATGAGCAGTTGGTTGAAGCCTTGTGGGCCTACCTCACTACATACAAAACTCCAACTCAATCTTCCCCATTTTTTAGTGTATGGGTTCAAAACCATTATACCATAAGAAGTTCAACTCCCATCACTAAGGATAGTTGTGGGTAGTAAGATTATAATTGAGCAGAATGCCAAGCTACAGTTAGAAGAGCTCGAAGGTTAAGAGGAGAGATGCCTCAGGGCATGCCAAACCGAGTAAAGCCAAAATGATTCAAGCTCACAATAAGTTGGTCCATCCTAGAGCTTTTCAAGTAGAGAGCTTATTTTAGTTCTAAGGAGACCAATTGTTGCCCAAAAAAGATGGGAGGCAAGTTTGAACCCACTTGGGAATTTTTTTTCATATAAAGGCCTACCAATGAGGATCTTATCAACTTATAAACTATAAGGAGGAAACCCGATGCTTCCAATCAATGGGCTCTACCTAAAGAAATATATCCATAAATCTTGTTTGAAAATAATCATCAATAAAACTTCTTTTCACATCAAATTCCACCTCTTATGTGTTAGAAACATCTTTGCTTACTTAATCCGCCATGATGTGTTTAGGTAGGTGTATAAGAACCAAGTGCATCTTATCCCTCCACAACACAAACACAAACACATTCAATAATTAGTGCTACTAGGATATGTGTAAGAGAACCCAAGAGGCATCCTATTTCAACTAGACTAAGTTTGGTGTAAAAGAGAACCCAAGCGACATCCTTTCTAGGAGTGACATTCCTATGTTTAGGATAGTGTGTAAGAGAACCCAAGAAGCCTCTATTCCTTTCTCTTCACAAAAAACACATATATTTTGTCTCGAGCTACTTTGATGTGGGAGTAAGCCTATGACACTCACTCATTAGTCGCTTAGTCTGACATACCTCCAAGATATCACCCTGGTGACTTGTCTAGAAGATATGAGTCCCCGCACTTTCTTCATGACTTGACCATTACAAACCAATGGGAACCATGTTAGTTTGGTAGGTCTTACTATGTAGTAGGTAAGCTATCCCATGTTGACTTCATTTAAGAGGATGTAAGCCTACACACATTCTTCTTGAACTAGCTATCAAGCACTAACTAGGTCAAGTATATTTGAGGTTTAGAGTAAGTCCACTGAGGCTTTTCCCAACTACTTTAATCTTAGGTTTAGTCCTTACATAGGACTCCCCACTTAGTGTTCATCCTAGGTCGGATAACCCCTATCAAGCCGAAGATAGACTATCCCTATGATCAATTCCACTTTGAAGAAATGTAAACCTACACGCCTTCTTTCTAGACTGATTGTCACAAACTGATGGGAACCTTAGGTTGGTTAGTTTTCGCCATGCTAATGGTGACCCACCCGATGGATAAACCACTCTTGGTAGATGTGAGTCCCCACGCTTTTTCCTTGAGCTGGCCACCGAATACCTATAGGCTTTCTTTACGTAGTTTTGGATAACCCACACCTCCTATGGGCACTCTATTTGGATCATCTTAGCACCCCATTTAGACACTACCTCGCTACTCTTGGATTAGATAGTCCCCTTTTCCTAGTAGCCACTGGTTGGAGAATTTGTTCGATATGATTCTCCCTTGGTCCAAGAAAGTCCTAGATAAGACTTGATATAAGTTTCTTATGTGGTCCCTCACAACCATTAGGGTCCACACAAACATAAAATAAACAAAATATATCTTCACTTGTGGATCAGGAATTCAAGCCCCATATTGGCCCTCTTTCCCAAGCAGGCATCATATCTTTAAGGTGGTGCCAGTAAAACTCCCTATATGAATTGCTTGACTACTTTGACTTAAGATAAGTCCTGCGACTCTCAATTGTCACCCTTAGGTCGTTCAACTTATTGTGCCACCAAAAGTTACCCCCGAGTCATTTTACTTTGAAAGATATAAGTTTAGTGTATTCTTTCCGCATCATTGTAAACAAACAAAATGCAGACCGATTTATTATGCAAGCAATCGATCACCCTAGTGGTTCCTTATTTAGGAACATATGAGTCCCTACGCTTTCTTCCTAACTTGACCATTGCAAACCAAAAGGCACCCCTTTGGTTTGTTAGTTCTACCTCATGTTCGGTAGACTATCCCTTTAGATTTGTAAATCTATGACAAGTCTAGGATGATATTAGCCCCTTCTTAGTAGATCCATCACAAACCAAGGGGATCCATCAAATTAAAATAAATTCAATCAAATAACATTATCTTGACTACTTCTGAGTTAATATAAGTCCTCCAGAGGCATTCATTCAGTAGTCACCCTAGGTTGGCTCTAATTTATTACATCCAAATCACCGGGTTGTCCCTTACTTTTGGAGATGTCTACTACGCTTTCTCCCTAGCATCCGTTATACATCAAAAAACCCTTAGGTCGGATAGTTCTACCATGTGGCCGGTGGACTACCCTTTGATTGGTATGAGATAGACTGGACATAAAATTCTCTCACGCGATCCATCGCAAAACCTTGTGGTTCAAACTTGCCCCTAGGAGTTCACTCTCAAAAGAAATCCAAACCCTCCTTATCCCTAGTGGATAACTTGAACTTTTGGGAAGGTTCATGCATCTATCCATGGTGGTTATACATCCTAATCCCCAGTGGATACTCTACCCAAATCATACCTTGCATTCAAATCAAACTTCTTTTCTCTAGTGGATAACTTGAACCTGCTTCCTTAGTGGATGGTTCACATGACTGAACCCTTTGTGGATCCCTTCTTCCTTCCTTATGCCCTTGGCATGAGTGGAGTTGCATTGAACTAAGATTTTGATTCCATCTACAACTTGGGTTTAGAGATCATTTCTTAGTGTTGATCCTATGGTTGAATTGGTCAACACAATATGTGTGCCTTTTTCACACCACACCTATTAGGTTGTTGACCTCATTTTGGAGTGAGTTCTCAACTTCCTCATCATAGTCTAGGACTTTTATATACTAAGAGTTCCTTAGTCTTAAGACACTTCTAGTGATTAGGTGAACACTTAACCTAACCCTAGAGACTTAGAAATAAGGATAGGTTGTGCCTTAGGAATTTAGGAGAGACTTGCCTATAGCCCAAACCCAATCCTTGCTTCATTCAAACCAAACCTCAAATTCAAATTCAAATTTCAAAATCAAAACCAACTATCCAATGATTGAAATCCATCGCCAAATTCAAACTCCAAATTCTTTCCTAAGCCCTTTGATTTTACATTATGGACTTAGCATTATCCAAATTCAAATCAACCAACCCAATTGATTTTTTCAATTATCAAATTCAATCAAATAAAATTCCAAATCATAAATCAATTCCAAATTTCAAATTGATTGAAACCCATGACCAACTCCAAAAACCAAATCAAGACTCTTCTTAAGCCATATGGACCTACCTCCATAAACTTAGTCAAAACTCCTTCAAACCAACTCAAACTTGGTTGATTTCTTTATAAATCAATCATTCCTTCATTTATATTCACAAATATAAATGAAGCCCAAATTCAAACCTTTCAAATCAAGTCAAAACAAATCAAACCAAATCAAAACCCAAATTAGCCTTTTCAACCTACATCCCTAAGCTTAATAAAATTTGTTTCCAAATCACTCCAAACTCAAGTGATTTTCTCATGACCCATTTATATCTTCATTTATATTCACAAATATAAATGAAATATAAATTAAAAAAACCAAACCAAATCAAATCAAATTCCCAATTTTAGCCCTTTTAGCCAAACTTTTGAACTTGTCTAAATGAAACCATTAACTCAAAACTCATGGATTTCTTCATGAGTCAATCATTCCTTCAATCATGGATCCAAATATAAACATAAACCACCATTATCAAACTAAATAGTCAACCCAAATCAAGCCTGAACCCTTATGACTTGAAATTGTCATATGAACAAAACCCATTTGGCTCCAAACCAATTGCAATTGGACTTATATTTCAATCCTAAGTTCATATGTGAGTTCAACAAAACTTGAATCAAGCCTTGATCAAGCCAATTGACCTATTTAGGCTCACTTGACCCAAAGTGACCTAAAGGACCTTTTTGAGCCAAGTTCTAATCCAACCCAAATTGGATTGAACTAAGCCCATCTAAACATCAATCATGATCAACAATCATCATGAGGTGATCAACCACCTTGAATTGGGTCAAACCATGTCAAACTAGCCTTTGACCAAGTCAATACTAGCCAAATGAAACCTACTAGCCAAAATCCATATATGCTAAATTTGATTGAAACCATTGACCTAAACCCATTCATAATCAATGATTGAACATGACCAAGTCATCAATAAACCAAGCCTAATTGGCCACTTGACCTAAGTTGAAAATTGGCCTAAAAGCCAAAATGAGTCAAATTATGATTTAATCCAAATTGATTGCAACCAATGCCTCAAGTTTATTCCAAACCACTTGTTGAACTTAACCAAAGCCATGATTGAGCCCAAGTTGACCAAATGGTTAACTTGACCCAACCTAACCCAAATTAACCTAAAAGGTCAAATTGACCAAAATTCAAATTCATTCCAAAGTGTTGATATTTAAAGTTAGTGATATGAAGATTTGATTAATTCTATTATTAGAGATGCTTGTGAAGTAATAAAATAGCTTTTGTTATCATTGATAAATAGTCCACTTCTCTACCAATTTATTTAAAAGAATCTTGAGATTCTTGATATGATGAATAAGCAAAATATAATGAAATCATCTACAAAGCTTAAATGAGAAATAAAGACCACCAAGAGTTAATACATTAGGCTTGTTTAAGAATAGGTTAACTAATTGAACTTGACTCAACACCTAACCCAACCTAATTTGGCCAAATTGGTCAAATTGATAAACAACTAATTTTATCCTTTTGAATTCAAATGAGTCAAATTCAAACTTAGGCCAAACCAATCTAAATTAGTTGAATCAAAACATCCCAAATCATCATATGAACTTAACCCAAGCCTTGTTTTGGCCCTATTTGACCAATTGGTCAACCCAACCCAACCTAACCCAAATGAACCCATTTTGACAAGAACTGGATTCCAATATCACAAGAAAGTTAAATCAATTTTATTTTTATAAAATTTATTAGTTTCTAAAATATGCTTTAATCTAATTAATTGTACTTTCAACAGACAAGACGATAACTATGGCATCATTTGATATTATAATGCTTTATTGTATAGTGCTAGCATGAAAATACAACAAAATTATATTACATATATTACATTCTTTAACTATAAGATACTATTGTAGCTTGTCTATCTCCTTGAAGGCCTCCTCCCATACCTTCTCTAGATTGAAGATAGGCAACTCTTATTGCATGCAATTTTGCTGCAACAACTCTCATGCAAAGCCTTTGCTCAAGTGAAGTAGCTGAGCATGAAAGGCCAACCTCTGGTATAGAATGCAAACACTCTATGATGCTTTTGCAATAATTTCTTCTTGCTTCTTCCACACTGCTCATGTTTGCTCCTTGTTGTTCTTCAACTAATGTTTTAGGATCAATGATATCAGCTAACCGATGGGGGTAAGCCGTTGCGACAAGATTATGAAGGTTTAAGTCATCCTTGAAAATATCATCAATAGGCCTCCTTCCAGTGAGCATTTCTAATAGTATGATTCCAAAGCTATAGACATCTCCCACGCTAGATTGATGGGCTCCTCTTCCATATTCTGAAAATAAGATGGAGAACTTCCAATAATTGTATGTTTTTAAACTTTATTTGTTTGGATAGTTTTGATCTGCCATTTTTGGTTTTATATTCCTAACAATTCAAGGGAAGTTGAAGAATTTAGTTTAAGTATATCATAATGCTTATAAAATACTCACTTGGGGCAACATAACCAAGAGTTCCTTTAATCCAACTCTTACTATCTAAATTTTGGAGAGGTATGCTTATAGATTCAGAAAGAATTCTTGTTATTCCAAAATGTCCTACATGAGCTATCTGGTCTTCATCAAGTAGGATGTTGCTTGGCTTCATATCATAATGAATAATAGGTGGCTTACAACTATGGTGAAGATATTTCAAAGCCTCAACGACATTAATGAAAATGTTCAACCTCTGTTCCAGTTGAAGAAAAACTCCATCAAATCTCTTTGGACCATGTGCCTAAGTTTTGGCATGAATTCAAATATGAGAGCTTTGAAATCTTTGCAATTGAAATCAATGGTTGAGCAAGATGTCAAGACTCTCACAAGATTTTGTTGCATGTTTCTTAAAGCACCACATTGTGTGAAACTTTTGATGCCTCCTCATATGTCAGGTCAAACACTTTGATGGTGCATTATTTTCCTTGTGTGAGCCTTTACACGACACATATCTTCCTCTCCTATAAGATTAGCAAGAGAACTATTTGTTGCTTTAACTAACTCACATAAGAATTATTGGAAATGGTTCTTCTATAGCTTCTTGAAGCATTTCTCCTTCTCAGTTTTGTATTTTGTATGTAGTACATAATAATAGCAAAGAAAAGATGAAGATGCACCAAAGATTGGGAAGAAAATCTTGAGAACGATGAAGCCTTCTCTTCATTTTGTTATTATTTTCAAAATCCTCGACACACATAGGAAGGTGAAGTTCGTGAATCCCTCCACATAGTTTAGTGTTTTGATCGAGATCAATCATAGTTGCATTTTTAAAAACACCAACATTTGGCACTTCACCTTCAAAATTGTTATATAATAGATTCAATAGGTTGAGCAAGTTAAGATTTTGGAGAGAATTAGGAATGGTCCCTGACAAGTTATTTCGAGAGAGGTCCAATATTTCTAAACTTTGCAGCTTTCCTATAGCGAGGAATAGGCCATAAAATAAGTTATTGTCCGGTAGAGTTTGGTTAACATTTGATAGCTTGAGTTTGTGGGTATCATGCCTTTGAATTTATTACGAGAAAGATCTAGCACATTAAGACTCACGAGCTTGCCAACTTCTGGGGGAATCGTCCCTTCAAAATGGTTGCCAACCAAATGCAGATAGTTCGATAACGCAGGAATGCTTAGAAGTTCTTTGGCAATGGTACCTACAAGGTTGTTATGCTCGAGACTCAATATGTTTAGCACGAGATTTCCAATATTTAAGGAATGGATCTTGATTGCAACCAATTTCTTTTGTTGAGGTTGGTGAGGTTCGCCATGGAGCTAGGATGGCTCGTAAGTCCGTTGGTGCCAAAAGAAAGCTCGTGCAACAACTTAAGTTTCCCAATGCTCTGTGGTATGTCCCCTGTGAGATTGTTGAACTCCATTACCAAGAAATTCAAGTTGACAAGCTTATCGACTTCAGATGGGAAGCTTCTTGAGATATGGTTGCGGCCAATTGAGAAGTGTTTGAGCTGGATCGAAAGGTTGGCAATAGATTTTGGCAAAACACCCCAAAGTTCATTCATGTGAAGAGCGAGGCATTGTAAGCCAGTGCAGTTGGTCAAAGGATCAATAAATTTCTAGCTTTGTATCATCGGATTCAAATTCATTTGATACTAAGTTAAGGTTATTGAGATTCTACAAATTTCCAAGATCAGGTGGAAGTCTGCCTGTGAGTTTGTTTTTGCCCATATCAAGCACGAGGCTGGTAATATTAATGAGAGATTGAATTAGAGATTCGCTGAGCATGTTACTACCTGAATATAGGATTTCTATGTGGGGAGGAGTACTTGCGATGATGGTGGAAAGGCCACCAGAGAGATGATTTAGGCTCAATGAAAGCACGCATAAGTGCAAGAGGTTGAAGATACAAGAAGGAATGATGCACGAATATTCAAACTCAAACTTAAAATTCTTAGGTGAGGCTTTTGATTTGCAGAATGCTCCCTCGAGATTGTTGCCTTTTGTTGAGATTCTATGGATGAAAGATTTTCCAAAGAAGTTGGGATGTTGCCACTGTTGTTGTTGTAGTTAATGTTAAGGTATTTGAGCTTTGGCAAGAAGAAAAAGGCAGGGAATTTTACCAGAGATATTGTTTCTGCTTAACTCCAAGATTATAAGCTCAGCTGTTGGTCGAAAATGCTCCTTGGGAATTTATTGAGAACTTGCAGATGCCTCAAGTGTGAGAGACTAGGAGGGATCTCGCCATACAAACTGTTGTAGCTGAGATCAAGCATTCTGAGGAAGGTGAGATTGGATGTACTGGAAGAGGACTGCCAAGGATCGAGATTGATCGTCTCAAAGATGCTTGTTGCCGATGTGACCCCTTCCCATGAGCAAAAAGCTTATTGGTGCCATTATGAGCTGGGGATTAAAGTGGGAAGAAGAAGAGCTCTGCTTTTAAGAGTTGATGCTTGAAACAAACAAGCTTCATAATATGTTGCATTGTTATTAGCGAATGGAGGAGAGTGGATATGAAAGATCGAGTATACAAGCAAGAGGAAGAGTGCTATGAGGAGCCTCACACTGATTAAAAAATCTTCCATACACAACTTCATGAATCTATTTTTAGATTCTTCTTATTACTTTAAAGGAGCTCTCATGCCTATGGCGCCTTTAGACCTTACATAAAATTTATCTCCATCTCGTACTCGTTCAGATTTATCTCTTTTAAATTTTTTATTTCCAAGTCAAGCAAAGTAAACTCCAATCATAATTAGCATATCATTGATGAAATATATTTCAAGGTGAACAATCAATCATTTTGTTATCTTATTACATAATTAAAATAGATGCTCCATATTAACTCATGGAATTTTATGCTACTTCGTCGAGATCGATTCTCTCGCATATTTTTTTTTAAAGTCAAGAGGAATAGGTATAGATTCTCCATATTTCAAGGTGAATAATCAATCATTTTAGTAATCTTATTACGTAATTAAAATAGATTCTCATATTAATTAATGAATATGAATTTTATATCATATTCTTTATATATTTTTATTTTTAAAGTCAATAGATATAGTAGAAGGGACATTGATGAAGACTTCAAGATATTTTCTTGTGAATATAAAATTATAATTTTGTAGCATTCTATTTATTTAAAAACTTAGCATCACACTAGCACATAATAAAAGAATAATAAAAGAAAAAAAGAAACATTTATGTACATATGGCATAATTTTTCATTTACATAAAGCACTAATGGAGAATGCAATATATGTTCTTCAAAGTACAACTATTACTTTCATAAAGTTACCTGAATATGTATATATATATTCTCCAGTATCATTTAGTTTAACCAATTGCATAAACTATCTCCTTAAATCTACAGAATATCTTAAACTCAACTTACAGATCTTTAAAAGCATATATCTTACATAAATAATCTAAATTACTTCTAGTGTAATGAAAAATATAGCTCGAACATAATGGAACAATCTAAATTATCTCATAAACTTAGAAAAAAAAAAAATGAAATTGAAGTCACCCATTAAATGGAAATGGCTCCAGCAAGGAATAATTGGCTTCATGATTAAGAATCAAGCTAACCACCAATGATATTACATTAAATGACTATATTTACTTTAAATTTTTTTTTAATTGTACAAATAATTAATTAACATTAATAAGATACTTATTTTAGAAAAGCATCTTGATACCTTTGGAACCTTTAGACAAAGAAATTTATCTCCATCTCATATTCGATTTATCTTTTATATTTTTTATTTTCGAGTCACAAAGTAAAGTCAACTCCAATCATATTGTTGACCTTCATATGAAATCAAGACAAGTACAAGAAATTTAAATTTGAGACAAGATGCAAATGGGGCTCAAAATGCACTCGATAAAATTTGTCAAACCAACCTCAATGGTGAACGGACTTAGCATATTTAGAACATCAAATTGATCAAAATATAAATATTAAAAAATCTAATGATCAATCAATAAGTGGCGTTATCAATGTGAGCATAATAGAGTCGAAAGTCATATAAACAAATTTATGTTCATGAAATTGATCACGTGAGCTTCAAATATTAAAATTATCAAATGAACTTCTGAAAATCCCAAATATCAAAATGTTTGATTGAGTCACGAAATACTCGTCAAACAACCCAAATGACCAATTTGACTCACTTAAAACCAAATGACCTCTGATTATAAAATGTGCATCTTAATATAATTAACTATATATATATATATATATATATATTTATATATAAAAAATCACATTAAATAATTAATTTTATTTAATATTAATCTCTTCCATGTCTCCCTCTAAGGAAATGCTCTTTTTTCTGTTTTCCTCCTTTCTTTTAAATAAATAAAAAAATGGTTCCATTTTTCTCTCCATTTCCACGCTTCTCAACCTCCTCTTTAGAAAATCTTTCCTCTCTCCTTTCATCCCGTTGTCATTTGTTTTAAGCTATGTTGTATGAACTCGCTTCTCTTGATAATGAATCAGATGGCCACATGAATGGTCTACCAAAAATAAAAGCGTACATAAATGCTCAGACTCAGCCCGACCAATCCTCATTTTGCATCAGAACCCATGTATTTCGTTCATCGTCCCCACTCAAACTCATGAACTGTTCTCGATCCGCCATTCGCAAACTCCACGACTGAAATGCACCCGGAGCCTGCCTTCCATTACAGATCCGCAAGCCGCCATTCAATAAACTTCCATCAATGAGTTCCACACCACTAGCTGCATTGCCTCTTAAAAGCTCGACCATCTTTATAACTCAACCATTTTCTTTTAAAATCAGAAGAACATCAAAAGGTGAATTCTTCCAGATTGCACTCGCTTTAGCCTCTCATTTTCACTCACTGCAATCGGTGAAGAACATCATCACAAACAAATTCTTCTTTCATTTGATATTGCACCCTCTCTTGCTATCTCATTTTTCATGGGAAGAATATCATCAAGAATTCTTCTTTTTTTTGATTTTCATTATTCTCGATACTTCATGCTCACCACAAAAGGGAGGAACATCGCCAATTTTTTTTGATTTTGTTGCAGCCTTACGCTCCTAATTGCATACCTAACCGCCCATTAGATTGCCTCAAAAAAAATGTGTCCAACATATATATGGATTTGTGAATGAATATATATATATATATATATATATATATATATATATATATATATGCTTGTGAAGAAATTATGCTCAAGTGCACGAGATGAAATAAAGGGTGTCAGACAATCGCTTCAACGCCAGAGATAAGTAAGAACACTTGTTAGATGTCTCCCCTTAGATGAAATGTCAAAAATTTTGTCTAATTTTAGACTTAGAAAAATGGGATGAATATATATTGCATTATATGTCATCTTTTAGGTTTAAAGATCTCTTTCATGTCGAGGGTAAACAAGAGGAAATTTCATGGTACAAAGAGCCATACACTAAATGCATACCGCTAACCATGCAATACACCTGGATGATCTGAGAAAAATTTTGTCAAATCTTTGACTTAAAAATGGGGAATAAATAAATGACTTAATGCTAAGTAGAAAACTTGCCCTAATTTTAAACTAAACATCAAACAAGAAAAATGGGGGAGCCTTTAAAAAAAATTTTAAGAAGACTAGAACATTCATTTAAAATCTAAGTGAAATTTGGGGGAGGCTAATATTAAACTCACAAACTCTAATTGCATTTCTTTACGACTTAAATTAAAGTGATAAAGTGAGTTCTTTTTCTTGCAAATTTCTCAAAATTAAACAAGCTTTGAGTGGAATTTGGGGGGCACTAATGCTAAACTCATAATAAACTAGTCTAGGATGAATCCAAATTGGGTTTAATAATTCTTATACAAATATGGAGGTGACTACTATGCTAGCTAATAAGCATGAGTAAGGCTAAAACAATAAACATTGAAAGCGACATAACTTATCAAAAGTGATGTAAATTGAACATAATCAAATTGGGAGAATTACAAAAACTCAACAAGTAAACTAAGTACAAGAAATGTGTTAAACTACAATCTAATTTGCAATGCCTTCTTTGCCACCGGATCTGCAACTCTTCATACAAGCAGAAAGATGATACTAAATCAAAAGTTATAGAAATCATAGGGCCTCCTTTAATCAAAAATTAAGAAATTTCATCCTAATTCTGATTTTCAAGATCAATAATTTCATCAATTAGATAAAATTAGCTAAGCTATAAGCCCCTGCATGTGCTAATATAGAGATTTTAAGTGCAAATTTTAATGTCATAAAATGGTGCGCATGCTAAATTGGAATTAAAAATATAAAATAAATCTCATGATTCAAACATAAAATTATATGAATTCTTAAATACACCTGCATTTGCCCACACTATGTTGAATGCTTAAATTCAAGTGTCAGGATCTATGTTGCTTCCTAGTTTAGTCTTAGAGGTCTCGTTAAAAAAAAGCTAAAAAAACCTATAATAAGAATTTCAAATGAAATATCTAAAATTGATTTTGTGTGACAGTAGATCTAATCCTCTGTAGAAATAGAGTTGAGATTTAAAGCTCTTAAACATATTCCAATTAATCAATTGCTTAAAAAAATTGACTCAAATTAAAAATCAATATAAAAAACTATTTAAATGAAATTCTATCATTAAAAACTTAAATTAAACTCAATTTATCCACCTTTCACAACTGTTTGTCAGGGGTGACAAATTAAGAAAACTCTAGCTCACAAAGGAGCCAATGTCAAATTAAGAGTTCTGCTATATTCACTCTCAATCAATCTCATGATAGTAAGGATGTGACTCATGTCCTCTAACTACATGGCTTGGCCAATAGGCTCTACAAATGAAGAAGTTATGACCAGAGTCCTCTAATTAGGTGGTTTGTCTAGTCTGGCTCCATTATATTATGATCAATGATCAGCAGATGCTCAATGGCTCGCCTTTGAGTTATGAATCATAGGGTATACTTGATAGCAAGAAGCCCTCTCACTAAGGTAGACTTAAGATTATCTCCTTAGAAAACACCACCCCGTGTCTACAAGGATTTCTTGGATGACCCATATGTTGATGAGGATCCTTGTCAAGTTGGGTCGACCTACCTCCTCCGACTAAGTAGACAAGTGAGCGACGCCTGGATGATGGAACCAAGGGATCTAGATCGCACCATCATTCCCCAACCATCCGATTTTAAATGATGAATTTCATAATCTAAATTTTGAAACTCCATTTCCGCTACTATCCGCATATTAAATCTAATGACTAGCCTTAATCAAAAGTTCTCTCTCACTTATTGGGAGGTAATTATATGGCTTGCTATAAGAAACCTGGAACCAAATTTAATGTCCTCACCAAATGAGGATGAAATCTATGGGTAGTGTCTTATCTACTATTCCATCTGCCTTCTGAAAATTACACCGAAACTTTAAAAAACTCTTTACATCAAAAAGGTCGGTGGCAGAATTTTCAGAGCCAACAGATTTCTGGTAACTCCACTGGGGACAGGATTTTCTTTCCATCTTTGGCTAGCCATATACGTGCTATATTAGCAATAAATTTTTTGAAAATTGAAAACAAAAATGATGATTTAAGTGTGTAATAAATTCAATATGAGGCTTTATGTAGAATGAATCATTCTATAGAGTGTATCTATATTACACCATTATTTTTCTCTGTAGTGCCTCTACATCTTGAAGGTATGGGGTGAAATAATAATTACTAATTACTAATCCCAATCTTTTACTTTTATAGAAATGGATCTACAAAGCACTCCTTTCACGGTTTAGCTAGGTCGTGGTATGAATATCTACCTAGCCAACGCCATCATCAACATTGGAGATGTCAGGGCTACCATTCAATT
This sequence comes from Cymbidium sinense, assembly GCA_021442155.1. NCBI lineage: Eukaryota > Viridiplantae > Streptophyta > Magnoliopsida > Asparagales > Orchidaceae > Cymbidium > Cymbidium sinense. The sequence continues at coordinate 94,219 of JAKCPB010000873.1, read as the reverse complement.
TGGTAGCTTAAATTTCCCGGCTATCATACCTGCAACTCCTGAAGTACCCACCCATGGTACATTCGTCTAAGGCCATGCTGGAAGGCCTCAAGTTATTGAAGCTCTAGGCTATGTGCCAACCGTCAAGATAGCCATCGCCAAAGAGTTCTCCATAGAGAACTTCAATTTTCAAGAGGTCAATCAAGCTCTCATGATGAAAAGAATCTGGGACAAACGTGTCTTTAATTCCTCGCATGTACGCCACGAACCTTAGTACCGAAAAGCATCATGAAGCTTCCCCATTAGGGAGCAAATTAACCAAAAGATAGAAAAGAAGGAGAAACGCTGAGCTGAGGGCTCAGCAGATCCCCTTTGAATGACCTATCGAACAAGCAATACTATCATTAAAAGCGAGTATTTCTACCCATAATAACTTTGACAATCTAAAGTGGTAAAGAGAAATAGCTCTACTGGCAAAATAAAGTAGTCCTTCAGGAACCAACCACATCAAGCTCCACCACCACAGGGGAGATAGCCTGAAACACTGTCTGCCAAGATACATAAAGTTCTCAAGGTAGCCAAGGACAGAGACCTAATGAAAAGAAGATTTTAGAGGCCTATGGTGATGGAAAATACCAAAGCTCCACCAAGAAAGTTGCCATCCCTTCTGGTAACTAACCATCGATCCCAGCACGCTTAGCATGGTGAACATTGAGGCATGACACTTGGACCGCGTGTACAAGAATCTGCTACCAAAAGGTCCTCGCGAAAGGATAAGAAAATATGAAGGCCAAGGCCCCATAATAAAACTTTGAGTAATAGAAAAGGTGTGACATCTGATACATACACTTAGAAATCCACCTTCAAATCAACTCATCAGAAGTGGATACCTAGAAGAAAGGATATCATACATCTTTAAAAAAGAAAGATCAAGACAATGAACCGTGAGATCCACCTAAACAAGCTGATCAAAAAATTCATGTGCAGGAAGAAAATAATAAAGAAGATTCTATGAAAATTGAAGTTGTCTATATGGTTAGAGATATAGATGAACTCCCACCCAGCATCATCAGCAGCAACACAAATCTAGGGAATCTGAATCTGAATTTGACGCTTATGAAGAAGAGTCTTCACAGAAGCAAATAAAGGACAAATCTTCAATCTTTACTAAAGATGAAGAAGAAGAAGACCATAATGTAAAAGAAATCATGGATGTTGAAGCTGTATATATAGTTGAACGGAAAATGATCCGACACGCTTTTATAATCAACATCACGCATATCCCAACAATAATTGTCTCTGCAAATGCACAAGGAGAAGGGCAAGTTCTCCCCATGAAAATGAACAAGAAGCAAACAATAATAAGAAATAGAAGAAGAGGAAGAGCCTGTGCTGATTGATGCCATGGCGCTAGCTAAAGAGAAAAGAGAAATGCAGCGTCAAATTAAGGTCAAATACAAGAAGATTGCACAACTTGGTACCAAAATGAATGATATGATGGTATAAATGAACATCATGATGGAGATGTTGCAGAGGAATATCACACCAAGTACAACCTATTGTCGCTAATCAACATGAATCATACAACTTATACCATCCCCTCAATAAACTCTTATAGTACATGTTGCTTAAAGTGAGGGATGAAGTTAACCAAAAGTCTCTCCACCGATAATTCAAAATCAGATATGAAACCTGAATAAACCAGAAATGATAAATAACCAATGAAAAGATAAAAGTAGTCATAGCCTCAGAAAAGGCTAAAAAACTAGTGAGTAAGGGTCGCCCTTACCCAGCTGAATATGATCAAGTACCGTACCTGAAAGGTTATTAAGTGTCGAAATTTAATACTTTCAACAGGCTTGGTAATCCAAAGCAACATCTAGCCCAATTTAAGGCTACTTGTGGTAACACAAGAGGGAACGACGCACTGCTTTTCCATCAATTTATTAGGAACTTGACCTCAGTTACTTTTGAATGGTACACAGAATTGCCAAATGATTCAGTTAAAATATTTGCTGAATTAGAGGTAATATTTGAAGAAAGGTAATGAAATTACAATCACACCATGCCTTCAAAAAGAGGAAAGATGAGTCAGTGACAAAATTCATAAGTCATTGGCATAACCTAAGTATGAAGCACGAGCAACAATTAGAAGAAGAACATGTGATCCAATTGCTAATGGGCAATATAGATGATAAAATGACACCATTTCTATGCATGGCATCGATTGCAACATTCCAGGACTTGCTCGATAGGGTGGCTAAATTTGAAAAGTTGAATCGCCCTAAGTCCAGTCTATGATAAAACAAAAGAAACAACTATGCAGATAAAACAAAAAGAAACAAACCTTCAGACTCAAGAAGAAATGAAACTCATGCCATTTCTTATAGCTCAAATGAAAAGTGAGGTATATATAATGTTGAAAGGAAAAAAAGGATGGACAATGATGATAAGGGTAAAAGCCTGTTTATTCTAATCCATAGCCAAAATTGGTATTAAGAGGTAATGACAAACCTCAGACTTTTCCAAGTGATGGGAAGCATCCAAAATAAGCCACAAGAGATGATGAGCGAATGCGGCCATCTCTCAAGGAAAATATGAACAAAGAATATTCCTTTAGAAGGGACATTGTGGCTAAATTATTTTGGCAAGCAGTCAAAGTTGGTTTACAGTTACCAGAAATCAAAAGGCCTGAAGAAGCTGAGGAAGTCAGTAATCCAAACTACTGTCCCTATCATCGAATGATCAGTCACCTTATTAAAGATTGTTATGTCTTCAAAGATTGGCTAGAAAGGAAGTATCGACAAGGTGAATTTACACTATCCGATAATATTCTAGTCAACCAAAAAGAGAATCTACAAGGATGCTTTACGTCTTCTTTCGTATCATCCAACAAAGACAAATAGAAGGAGAAATCAGCTTAGACTAAAGAATGGCAAATAGTTCCAAAAGAGCATGAAGATGCTAAAGAAGCTAAAAGTGTCTAGTGAAAAAATCACCACTTGAACCTATTTTCTTCTCAAGTATTTTATCACAAAGACAGAAGTCTACTAAACGCATAAATCAAAGAAGCGGCTAAGAAAAAGAAGATCAAGAAGAGAAGAACAACTCAAAAGTTCATTAACAATCTAGAAGAGTAACACCAGTCGGCAAGACAACCATTTAGGCTTGTGGACTTCATGCCTAAACTTCACATTGTTGAATCAAATGAAGAAGATAATGGTTAATCTTGTCCGAGAGACATGTCAATCATTTATGGATGTCGATATTCTTCAACATCAGTTACTCTGAGATAATAAGGGTAGTTAGACAAACTCGACTAACTCATCAAAATCTAGGAAAGCAAGAAGAGCCAAAGGAGCTAATGTCTAAATTTTATTTAATGACTCAACAATACAATAATAGTTTAGATGAAGATCTATGTTTTCTTGATAGAGAAGAGTCAGATTCATCCATATCATCACGTATGAAACATATGACATTGAAAAATGAGTCTAACCCTTTTGGCCAATCTTCCAAAGTAAGAAGAGAATTTGAAGAAACTACCTCTTCAGAAGAATCTGAGCAAGACAAAGTTATTCAAGTTAAGTTGAAAAGTGGTAAAGTCTTACCACCTTCATCAAAGAAGAGAAACACAAATAAAGATAAAGGCAAATAAATTGAAGTCAATGAAGATATTATTTCTAGAAATCCTATGACAAAGCTAAATCAAGAGAGAAAATAGATTATAATATTCTATCACATCTGAGAAAGATCCTTGCATAACTGAGTATTTACGAGGCTCTCTTAATGTCAAAAGATCTCTCAGAAACTTTGATTCAGGCTCTCAAAGATCCAGAAAGTTATGAAGCTTACTTTACTAAAAAATGCATGACTGAAGCACTACAAACTCAAGATCTCCCAGTAATCACATTTTAAAGAGGATCTTATGTTGGGAATAGCGGACAATCATCCTCTTTATGTTACTACAGAGAGTGATGGCATCTCGATCAATCAAATATTGATTGATCCAGGTTCTTTTATCAATCTCATGAGTATAAAGGTATTGAGAGGATATCACTCGATATCCAACATATTGGGAGAGATAAATTGATAGTTCATGGATTCAATGGGGCAAAACTCGGTTCTTTTATTCTCCTGCTCAAATTCAAGAATTTATATACAGAAGCTAAGTTTCATGTTATCGATGTCGATACATCATTTAGAGCTCTCTTAGGCCAGCCATGGCTGTATGAGTATGGCATGGTCCCATCAACTATGCATCAATGTATGAAGTATCTGAAAGATGGAGAAGAATTGAATTCTGTAACTACAACCATTCTCCATCAATGAAGCAAAGATCTATGAAGATGCAAAATATTTCATCCTCAAAGAGCCTTAACAGAGCCTCTTGAAGTGATAGCATCCACTTCGGGAACTAAAAAAAAAATTTCACAAAGAGAAAGAGCTAAAGCGAAGAAGAAGAACGAATGCAATGACGACTGCCTAAAATACTTAATTTTGCACCTAAAATAAGAAAATCAGTTCCTCATTTGGGAAGTGACACAGAAGAAGAAGAAGATATTCTATCAAACCTAAGGAACTTATAAGCTTTGAAGAAAAGTAGAGTATGAAATAAGTGATTCTGATTCAGACTATGATTTTGAATCTACCTATGGAAATAGAGTTCAGATGGCTGCATCAAGGAGAATAGCTCACTTGGTAGAGTCAGATGACTCACTCAAAATTGTACCCATCCCAGCTTTCAAAGAAATCAGTCCAGGAGGTTCATAATATTGAAGAACTGATAATATTCTATGTGCCACCATTGAGTGAGAGTAGCATAATAGGAACTCTATTTTACAAATCTGAGAAGTCTCAGCCTCAAGATTTTGAATAGCTTGCTCAAAAAAAAGTTCTGATGAGATAGTGCCAACAAGAATACCAATATACTATCCACAAAAATTGAGAAGAATGATGCATAAGCTTGGAGTTCATATTGGAACCTCTAAACATAGGACTCAAATCTTTAACAAGATGTGGAGCCAAAGAAGTCCTCAAGCATCGCAAAGAAGTAATAAGTTTATCATAAAAGATCTGGGGTTCATCCGAAACCTCATCAATATAATAGAGGCTGATATCGAGAGTCTTAGTGATGAAGATGATGATTCTCATGAAGTTCTTCTTAAAAATGATGAAGAAGTATAAGCCAAGCCTACACCTGAAGAACTTGAAGATGGTGGACAAATGACTACTATGGATGAACTTAAAGAAGTCAATCTAGGGGTTGAGGATGATCCCCATCCAACTTTCATCGATGCCTTTCTGCCTGATGAGAAAGTTGAAGAGCTAAAAATTCTACTTTGTGAATTCAGGGATTGCTTTGCCTGAACATATTCTAAAATGTCAGGCTTATCCCCTGATGTAGCAATTCACAAACTAGCTTTTAAACCAGATGCAATGCCTATTAAGAAAGCTCCTAGGAGAATGAGATTGGAGATTGAAGAATAGGTAATTGCAGAAACTAAGAAGCTGATCGAAGAAGGCTTCATCCGGGAGGAGAAGTATGCAGATTGGATAGCCAACATTATCCCTGTTAGGAAGAAGAATGGTCAAATTCATTTCTGCATTGACTTCCTGGATCTAAATAAGGCATGCCCAAAAGATGACTTTCCGCTTCCAATATCAGAACTATTGGTGGACAACACTTCCAACTATGACATGTTCTCATTCATGGATGGATCGTCAGGATACAACCAAATCAAAATAACATTTGAAGATAAAAAACATACATCATTCAAAACACCTATTGACATATATTGTTACACGGTCATGCCCTTTGGCTTGAAAAATACTAGAGCTACATACCAAAGAGCCATGACACATATTTTTGATGAGTTGATTCATCAAAAGGTGGAATGTTATGTCGATGATTTGGTGGTGAAGAGCCTAAACCGTTAAAACCACTTCGAAGACTTGAGAATTATATTGGAGAGAATCAGAAAATATGATCTCAAGATGAATCCTCTAAAATGTGCACTCGGGGTATCCTCTAAAAAATTCCTGGGGTACATTGTACATCACAAAGGTATTGAAATTGATCCTTCTAAAATTTAGGCAAACATGGAGATGCCTCCACCTAAGAGTTCATGTCAGCTCCATTCTTTATAAGGATAGCTTGCATTCATCCATTGATTCATATCAAATTTATTAGGATGCTGTCAACCATTTGCAAGGTTGATGAATAAGGATGCCCCATTCAAGTGGGACAAGGAGTACCAAGAAGCCTTCAATAGCATTAAAAGCTACTTGTTAAATCCACCAATCTAGCAACACCTACTCTAGGAAGCCCCTCATTCTATACACATCTGCATTAGAAGATTCTCTTGGAGCATTATTAGCACAACACAATGAAGAAGGCAAAGAGAACACTCTTTATTATTTCAGTCAAAGATTAATAGGAATAGAAATGAGATACTCTACGATAGAGAAGCACTGTTTAGCATTGAACTTTGCATTCCAAAAGCTTCATCATTATATGTTATCTCACAAGATTACTCTTATCTCAAGGATCGATCCACTAAAGTACTTGATGACAAGACCAGCATTGACAGGTTGCTCAACAAGATAGGCAGTATTGCTTCTACAATTTGATATCACATATGTTGTGGAAAGTAGAAGGATCTCTTAGTAGATTGCACATCCATCCCTATGGACTCTTCTTAATGATGATTTGATGAGTAAATTATGCTCATTCATGAAAGAGAAAAATCACAAATTTGAAATGTATTTTGATGGAGCCTCATCGATCAAACAAGTCCAACATCTAAATTTCCCAAGAGCAAGAGCAGGAATCGACATCGTCTTCATAACACCAGAAGAAGGGATAATGAGATGATCATATGGATTGACCGAGCCAAGAACTAATAATGAAGCTGAATATGAAGCATTAGTGGTCTTGAAGAAGCTATTTTCATAGGCATTCAAAACTTGCATATTTTTGGTGATTCCTAGCTTATTATAAATCAAGTACTTGGCATCTATAAAATCAACAAGCTTGAGTTAGCTTTCTACCACAAGCAAATTCTTTAGCTTATGAAGCAAATACCAAATATCACACTAACTCGAGTCTCTCGATCCAAGAATAGAAAAGCTGACAGCTTAGTAAAACTAGCTAAGGAAATGACAAGTATGAATGGTGATTATGTCATGATCGATATATTTACTTGACAAGTCCTAAAGTCATTAAAGTATCAATCCTCGCAGTAGAGGGGTTATCAAATCTGACCTAGTAGGATGCGACTCAAGTTGCTCCTCATACTTTCCAAAATCAATAAGAAATTACACCATGAAGAGTTAAGAATGACATTGCCTTAGAAAAGCAGTGTGAAGCCTTTATGGTAGAAGAGTCACATGATTGAGGAAACCCTTCATCGACTACTTTAAAGAAGACAAATTACCAAATAATAAATCACTGGTAGCTCAAATCAAAAGAATGTACGCTATGCTTTCATCAACAATATTATATAGATCCTTTGAACAAATATATACGATGCCTATGTAGATGAAGCTAGCAAAGTAATGGTTGAAGTTCATAAAGAACTTTGTGGTGTACATCAATCAGGTCCCAAGATGATAGTAAAGATCAAAAAGATGGATTATTATTGGCCATCTATGGTGAGAGACTGTATTAGTCATGCTAAGAAGTGTCATGAGTGTCAGGTACATGAGAATCTCATACATCAACCTTCAATTCCATTACACCAAATAATAGCATCTGCCATTCAAATGTTAAAATGTATGTAATTGACCAAATCACCATCATCACCGACATCGCTTCATCCTAGCGACCGATTATTTCTCAAGGAAGAAGCCGCCCATTTAAAGAAGTTACTTGTAACCGAGTGATCAACATCTTCACACATAATGTGGTCTATAGATTTGAAGTGCCACACTGAATAATTTCTAATAATGGTACAATTTTCAAAAGTGCAAAGATTTATAAATTCGTTGATCAACATAAAATTGATTGGCGATACTCTTCAATATAAAATCTAAGAGAAAATGGTTTGGCTAAAAGCTTTCAACAAGACATTGGTTAAACTGCTCAAGAAGATTCTCTAAAAATAAAAGAAGAATACCAAGCTAGAAGAACTATGGGTGTATCGAACTACCTACAAGAAGCCATCTAAAGCCACTCCTTATTCATTGGTATTTGGAATTGAAGCAGTTCTTCCACTTGAAGTTGAGTTCTCTTCGAGTAGCCATCCAATATAATCTAACTGAAGATCAAAATGCTCATCTGAGAATGGAGGAACTCGACGAGCTTGATGAAGTTAGATTACAAGCTCATCAAAATCTAGAAGTTTATCGAGCAAAGATATCCAGGGCTTTTGACCATACAGTGTGGCCTCGAATATTCTGAAAAGGGGAATTGGTCCTGGTGCTAAGAAGATCAATTATTCATAATCAAAAATTTGGTGGCAAATTTGAGCCTAAAGGAAGGCCCTTTATCATTGAAAAGTATACCAAGGAGGGGCATACCAACTCATCGTTAAAGGGTGAAAGACCATTATTGCTAATTAATGGTCGATACTTGAAAAAGTACTACACTTGACAATCACATTATAGAGGTACAATAAAAATCCCCCTGCAAGATAGGGGTATTTTTTATATCTATTTAGGTCGACATCATGCTTCATGCCGAGATCCATAAATAAACATACTCCAGATGAAGAACTTTTATGAAAATTCCCTTGTTACATAAGAGGTATTTTTAGTTTTTTTATATATAGATGAAATCAATGTTGTATGTTAAAACTCTCTTAAGAGCATATCAATTCAAATTGATATATTTGTGTAATTTCATCTTAAAATTTCTTCCAAATGTGCTTTAGAATTCCCCCTACAAGACAAAGGGCATTTTTTTTAGTTTATATTAAGTTTATTTGAGTTGACAACGTGCCATATGATGAGATCCTCAAATATATTCTAATTCAAGTTGACATCGAGCGTTATGCCAAAATCTAAATATATTTATAGTTGTTAATGTTAAGTTACAGGGTCTTGTAAGAATAAAAAGAATCTATTTCTATGCATGAAAAGACAACCCTAAATGTCAAGAAATTTATCCCATTTGCCAAATTTTGGAGATCAAGTCAAAAGAACCCCGAAGCTTTAATCAATGTTGGAAAACATCAACCTCTACATCCCAAAGTCTATGACATGGATGGGTTCTAAAGGTCAAACTCAACAAGCCCACAAATGGTCGATGCTCTCCTCACTCAACAAGCTATGAGAAAAGACCAGTGAAAGAGCCTGCCGCCCGATGACAAAACCACCAACCCACTACAGCTAAGTCAAGACTCGAGTTTTAAAGGTCAAACTCAACAAGCCCAAATATGGTCGAAGTTGTTGACGCCTCCTCACTCAACAAGCCATAAGAAAAGGCATAGTGAAAGAGCCCCTCACCATCGTTCAATGATGATAGTTGTCTCAAACCAGATCCAACTTAGTGATTACAAGCAACCAAAATCCAAGAGATCTTTCTACTTGATCGATAGATCAAGACAATCTAAAAAAATGCTCAATCAAGGCTACCTCAAATCAATCTATATATTGCCTACAGAGTGATATCTCAATTTATTCTCAAATGATTTGATCAAGCTCAAAGCATAGATCAAAGCCAATATCCTCATCAAGTCTATCAAAGCAGAAAGACCGAGGAAGCAATTCCATAGTTCTAAAAGTAATGGTCGAACTAAAGGAACTTCATGGTTATTAAGTCTTTTAATGCACATGTTGCTAGACTAATAACTCATCTATATGCACCCTTCAACGAAACCAAGCAAAGAAACAGGATTCATGGCATACATACTTCGAAAATCAATGGACAAATCAAGTCGCCCTTCATCAAGTCCGCTTAAAGCTGGGACAAAAGGAGTTTCAAATCACCAAGCATGATAAAGGTCATTTCTTCACCTTCAGTAGAGTCCTTCATCAAATAAAAGGGTTTCTATAAATATCGGCTTGTAGCATCAATTATCAAAGCCAACTAAGCCGTGCACATTTAGAATTTCAAACTAAAGCATCAAATGGATGCAGAAATGAATTATCGAAAAAAAAAAAAAATATATAATAAAAAAATAATATATATAAATATATATATATATATATATATATATATATATATATATATATATATATATATATATAAAGAGAGAGAGAGAGAGAGAGAGATTATGTGAGCTTACCAAAGAAAAATTCACATTAAAATTATTTAATCAATTTAAATTTTTTTTAAAATCTCTAAATTAACCTCCTCCACGTGCAACCACCCGCTCCAAGGAAATGGTTCCCCCTCTTTTTCTTGTCTTCCTCCTTTCTCTAAAGAAAAATGGTTCCATTTCTCTTCCTCCATTTAGCCCAACATCCTAAAAGGTGAAATCATCCTCTCTCCTCTCAATCTTTATGATGTATTTTAAATGCTTATGCAAATCAATTGGCTCATCGCTCACATCGTCAAATGAAATGTCTCTCAGCAAAAAATGCAAGCTATCCTCAAGATGTCGCTTTATCTCGCATGCATAACTTGACTTTCATAAACCCACACCATTCCATCTATCAAATCTTCTTGTTAAACCGCACGAAATCATTGCATCGCTTAAAATCGACTCGTTTAAAATCGATCATCTACGAAGATCCATATCATCTCATCGCCGTAAAACCATATCATTATGATCTGAATTAAATGAATGAATGATGTTCCGTTGCCGGCCGCTTTCTTTACAATTTAATGTTTTCACACCAAAAAACGGGAAGAACCATCACGTAATTCTGATTTTCATTGCACCTCAGCCTATCTCACTTCTTAAATCTAAGAACATCATCAAGAAAATTCTTCTTGATTTTGATGATCCCTCGCTTTTAATGTGCTTTTCCCCAATCGAAAGAACATCGTTAAGGCAATTCTTCTTTGATTTTTCGGCATTCTCGCTATATTCCCACCTTTGCTTCTGGAAATCGGGAAAGACATCATCAAGGCAATTCTTCTTTCGATTTTCACATCACACTTTGCCTACATTCTCAATTGCATACCTAACCCGCATTTGTCGCCAAGCACCAAAAAATGCATCAATATGTGGATTTGAATATATATATATATATATATATATATATATATATATATATATATATATATATATATATATATATATATATATATATATATATATATATATATATATATATATATATATATATATATATATATATATATATATATATATATATATATATATATTGCTTTGTGTTTGAAGACCTCAATTTCACCTTGCCACATTTGAAGACCAATTTGCTCAATAGACCAAAAGCCAACACTTGTTAGATTCCATCCTGTAAAAATCACAAAATTTTCTCTAATTTTAGACTTAGAAAAAAGGGATGAATATATATGCATATCTTCTTTCAGTTTAAGACCTCTGCAAACAGGGATATGATAAAATTGGTAATGTCAAAGACCGCTCATCTGGCGCACCGAGTAAGCCAATACCTGATGCTCTACACCTAAGATGACGATGAGGTCGCTTCATCAAATCTTTTGACTTAGAAAAGAGGAGAGAATGAAATAAAATGACTTAAGAATGCTAAGTAGGGAAACTTGCATATAATTTTGAACTAAAATCATCAAACAAGAAAAAGGGAGAGTATTTAAAGAAAATTTTGGAAAGAATAGAACATTCATTTAAAATCTAAGTAAAAAATTGGGGAGGCTAATATTAAACTCACAAACTCTAATTGTGATTCTTTATGGCTTAAATTAAAGTGATAGAGTGAGTTCTTTTTCTTGCAAATTTCTCAAAATTAAACAAGCTTTGAGTGGAATTTGGGGGACACTAATGCTAAACTCATAATAAACTTACAATAAACTTAAAGTCTAGGGACGAATCCAAATTAGGTTTAATAACTCTTATACGACTATGGAGGTGACTACTATGCTAGCTAATAAGCATAAGTAAGGCTAAAATAATAAACACTGAAAGTGACATAACATATCAAAAGTGATGTAAATTGAACATAATCAAATTGGGGGAATTACAAAAACTCAACAAGTAAACTAAGTGCAAGAAATGTGTTAAACTACAATCTAATTTGCAACGCCTTCTTCGCCACCAAATCGAACTTTTGTACAAGCATGTATCGATACTAAATCAAAATCTACAAAAATCATACTTTTAAGCAAAAATTAAGAATTTTATTCTAATTATGATTTTCAAAATCAATAATTTCATTAATTAGATGAAATTAGCTAAGCTTAAACACCGCATGTGCTCACATAGAGATTTTGCAAATTTTAATGTCCAAAAGTCGCATAAATTGAATTAAATAAATATAAAATCAATCTCATAATTCAAACATAAAATTACCTAAATTAAATACACCCGATGTCCCCCACTATGTCAATGCTTAAATTCAAGTGTAGAGATGCCGCTTCCCAGCTTAGTCTTAGACGGTCGGTTAACAAAACTAAAAAAATTCATAATAAGAGTTTCAAATCAGAAATATCTAAGAATACCTCAGTAGATCTAATCCTCTATTAGTTAAATAAAAGGACAGATCTAAAGCTCTTAAACATATTCAAATTAATCAATTTTCTCAAATTAAAAATTAATATAAAATTGTTTAAATGAAAATTCTATCATTAAAACTTAAATCAAACTCAATTTATCCACCTTCCACAACGCTTTTTAAAGGACAAATTAAGAAACTTCTACCACAAAAGAGATGTAAATTTTCATGTTTCACTAGCACATGTAACTGAACGGCATGATGTCCTCTGATGTGGGCCAAAAGCTAAAAAGATGAAGCTACAAAGTTGGTGGTTTGGTCCGCTCTATTATATTATGATCACACCAGAATCTATGCTCCAATCCATGGTGTACTTGATGATCAAACAATCCTCTTAGGTGTAGACTTAAGATTGTCTCAGATAAATACCTCCCAAGGATTTCTTGGATGATAACCAAGTGTTAATGAGGATCCTTCGTAGTCTCAACTACCTCATCTAACTCGTAGACTATAAGATGGGAGATGAACCATGAGATCTAGACGCACATCATCATTCCCCAACCATCCGATTTAAGCTGAAATGATGAATTTCATAATCTAAATTTTGAAACTCCATATGCCGCTACTATACGCTATGCATTAAGCATTATCTAATGACTAGCCTTAGAAAGTTCTCTCTCACTTAAGAAATTACTATCTGGCTTGCCTATAAGAAACTTGGAACCATCTAAAGTCCTCACCAAATGAGGATGAAATCTCTGGTAGTGTCTTCTACTATTCCATCCGCTTTTAAAAATTACATGACACTTTAAAAAACTCTTTCATGAAGAGGTCTGGCAATTTTCGACACATATTTAGCACAAGACATATGAAATATATTTCAAGGTGAATAATCAATCATTATTAACTTTGTTTAAGATCATATTCTTTTCAGATATTTTTCTTTAAAGTCAAGCACTAATGCATTGTAGACCAAGATATTTTAGTGAATGTAAAATTATAATTTTGAAGCATTCTATTTATTTAAAAACTTACATCACAGAACATAATAAAGAATAATAAAATAAAAAAAAGAAAGAAAACTTTATGTACATATGGAACAATTTTTTTATTCATTTACATTAAAACCAATGGTGAATGCAACATATGTTCTCTTCAAAGACAAACTATTACTTTCATAAAGTTATGTATACATATATATATATTAATATATATATATATATATATATATATATAGATATATATATATATATAATATAATATATAACTATATATATATTACATATATATATATATATATCTCTTGCTATTTCATATAATAAGTGTTTTGAGGTAAGTTTATGCACTAATTTGTTTTAAATTAATTCATTTAAGTAAATATTTTATATTTTATATTAGGTACAAAAGGACAATATATGAATAAATATTGAATTTGCATAAGTAGAGCATGAGCGTTATATTTTATATAACCATTTTAGTAGAGATTAATTTAAGTTGTATCACACATAAAAATGACTATGATGATTTTTAAGATGAATCATAAATATTTTTAGTGATTTTAAATTAGTTTTTGTAATACTACGTTGATTTTATTTTTAGTTGATATCTTTGATGTATTTAATGATTCCTCTACTAACTAGTTTTCCTATTAGACTTTGTACCAACATTCATTTGAGGATCCGAAATTTTTTTTAGAGGGCAATAAAATAATGAATAATTTATTTTATATAAAATTAAAAATCAAAGCATCTCATATAACAAAATAAAGAAATCAAACCTTGCAATAAATTTTTTTACATTACATACCATTTATAATTTCTCCTCAAGTCTTCATATTTTGAAAGTTGTACAATCAATTCCTTATCAACACTCTTAAATACATCTTTTCAATATATGTAATAAGACAATCATTCATCCAAGAATCTCCCATTCTATTGCAAGATTTTACGATCTTCATCAAGAATGCTCTTCAACAGCTTTGTAGCGGAATATCAAAGCAAGCTTTATTAGCAAATATACAAGAGGATAAATATCATTTTTCTTTGTCTCCACTAACTTTTGTGCAAGTTCTCCAATTCCCTTCAACTTCAAAAATGAATCATTGGATTTCATGTCAATAATATAATTCTCAAGTTGACTATCTAAAATAATAATATCAAAGCTTGAGAAGTCTGTGGGATAAAACTTTGCCAAACATATCAATTTTTTTTTATCAAAAGCTGAGAAAGAATCACATGGATTCAAGCATATATAAAAGTAATTCAAGACTCATCAAATCGTTGTTAAGTTGCATATCAATAATGTAATAAAATAACTCAACTTGATAATAGTGTAAATTTGTGATTCCTTGAGCATATCTTCTTGATCTTCCACGCATAATAAATCTTTCACTCATATTTGATACAAGTATATCATTTTTCTCACAAAATGCATGAACTTCTTCAAATAAAATATTCCAACCATCATCCCTCATATTTTGTACTTTTGTTTTGACACCTTAACCAAAGTCATGGCATTTATAATATCTTGATATTTTTTTTGTAAAACTTGAGATAACTCATTTGTGATTCCTAATATGGATTTCATCAAGTGCAGATTGAAAACAAACTCAAAACATTGAATTGAATCAAGCAGAGCATTTGCTTCACCTCTTTGTTCAATGCTTAAACCATCTTCTACAATTATATCAAGAACATCTATAATAGATCCAAATAAAATAAGTATATTTATCAATGCAAAGATAATGTGATCCCCAACGTATCTCCACTCATGAAGAGTTATTTCTTGATTTAAACCTCGCCATCTTGTAGTTCTCCACTCCTTATTTGCTCAACAACTTTGTTTAATTATCTTTCAAATAAAACTTCTCTCCTTTGCAAGAACTTCCAACAATATTTATCAAATTAGATACATTATTAAAAAATGTATTATGATTCTTAGCCACGAATTGCTAATTGTAATTGATGAGCAAGCAAATGAATGTAATAAGTTATTTTCTGAAAGAAGAAATAATCCATGAAACTCACCATGCATGTTGCTATTTCATATTGACCCTGTTTAGATTTCAGTATAAGGCTTGGAGAAACGCACAATGAAATCCTAAAAGAATCGCAAGCAATTTCATTACCCAAATTGTTGATAAGCAGATTTGAAGTCTATAGTGATGTGTAATATCCTTCAATTTCGAGTAAAGCTAACTTATTATTTCGAGCATTTTCAAGACAACCTTATTAATACTTTCATTATGCTCAAAAAAGTAAGTTCAAGAAAATTTTCTTGATTTTCGTAATCCTCGATTCATCATGACCACTAAAAGCTAATCCTTGGCTTAAAAGAAAGCATACACAATCAATTGTGGCACATAATCGTTCTCAGTAATCCCTTCGATTTTGATTAATGTCTTCCATAAGAAAATGCAATGTGTTGATCCTGATTCATTAAATCTTCACATTTTCTTCGAGCAATATTATGAGCACTATTAACTTGGCCAATATGAACTTCAAATCTTTCTTTTTTTTTCTAATTTTTAAATCCCTTATTATCAAAACTATCACCACTTGCTTGTTCACCAATATCAGGTCTATAAAGATAACAAAATAAATAATATGCTGCATCTTTTGTTACTCTAACCAAACCTTTATATTCATCAAACCATTTTGGATTAAACTGCAATTTATTTTCGATTTGTGTTTGAGAAATTCATGATCGAGGTTGACATGACCCTTTTGAAGATATGCTCTTCTAACTCTATCACGATCATTGGGATGATACTCGAAATTTTTTTCTTAATCAGGATCTTCAATATCTTCTATGTTGAATTTATTGCACTTGTTTAGATTTTTTATACTACTTTCACCAATAATAAGATGTGAATAATGGACTCATCTTGTTCAATCTTTCTTTTAAAATATACTCCATATCTAATTAAAAGAGATTAAAATCGATGTAAAATGCATAAAATGAGAAGATATGTTTTGAACATATTTCAAAAAATAAAATAAAGGCACACTTTCGCCTTTATTTTAAAATGTTTTTGAACATATCTAATTAAAAGAATAGATTAAAATGCTGATGTAAAATGCATAAAAATGAGAAGATATGTTTTGAACATATTTCAAAAAATAAAATAAAGGCACACTTTCGACTTTCTAAAAAAAATAATTTCTCAATAAAATAATCGGCGTACCTAAAAATAAATCAATAATATTTTTTAATAAAGACACACTGTCAGCCTTTATTAAGAAATAATAAATCAATAAATTTTCAAAAAAAGCACATTTTCCACCTTTTTTAAATAAAAAATATTCACAGATCTTAATTGATTGTGAAGATTGTTCTAGAGAGAAATATTTTTGAATGTTCTGCTCTACTAAAATCACAAAACATAAAATATATAAGTAACGATTAAATATACAAAAAAATAAATATTAGTACCCATGCAAGGTGTGTGTGTAATTTGTCCTTAAGACTCAACTTCCCAAAAAAAATATCAGTTCGATCTCAGATTCTCTAATCACTTCGCCACACAAGTAACGGGATGTGAGAATACAAAATGATGTAATAGGGTTTTGAGTGCTTAACTATTAGTACCCATGAACTAATTGCATACATTTTAATCTCCTTTTAAAAACAACAATTATCCAATTAAAAATCTTCTTGGCAGAGAATGATGGCCTAAAGATGCAGAACTCTACAAAATATATCAAATATTTCATTAAAATGGTTCATATTATCTCGAGAATATAAAAGAGATGGTGTTTTATGTGCAAGACATGAGAATCGCATTCATAGTTTTGTTTACTTAAACCAATATTACCTTAATGGAATAATAAAGGATGACAACAAGTGGAAGCTAACCAAATATTTAAATATTTAGAGCCTACTAATTTCTAACAAATTGTACTTTAGAGCTCTACTTTCTCCATCAATCAAAAAAAAAAAAGTTAAGAAGATTAGTGTTGAAAGGAATAACTATCCGAAATTCTTAACATCTCTTAAATTCAGCGGTTCAAAGCGAAACTTTTTTTTGAAAGTGATTCAAAAGCTGAAACTTGTAAATGGCAATCCATGTTTTCACACAACAATAATTCAGTATATGGTGATATTGATAAAGTCATCTATCAAGAAGCGGCATCAATTTCCACATATTCCTTAGAATTCTAAGCATCAGAAATACGCAGAAAACTTCTTTATGAATTATGCAGGTCGACTTATTCATTTATACGAGGCCATATCAACTAAATTAATTCAGTTTTAAAACATATAATCTGAATTGGATGATGAAGGGCGA
Organism: Cymbidium sinense; assembly: GCA_021442155.1. Taxonomy (NCBI): domain Eukaryota; kingdom Viridiplantae; phylum Streptophyta; class Magnoliopsida; order Asparagales; family Orchidaceae; genus Cymbidium; species Cymbidium sinense. The sequence continues at coordinate 76,404 of JAKCPB010000873.1, read as the reverse complement.
CAACAAAGGGAAGAGCAGAAGATCAAATCTGAGAGAACAAAAAGTTGAAAAGGGGAAAAGTTACCAAATCTGAAAGACTTAGGAAAGGAAGCATTTATCCAAAGAAACAAAGACCTTGAAACTATTTTGTTAAAATTTTACAATATCGAAAAAAATTAGAGTTCAAATGGTAAAAAAAATATTGGATCACATATCAAGCACAAATGGTAAGATACAAGTCAACTCATCAAGAAAAAAAAGATAAGAAAAAGAAAATTTTATCAAAGAATCAACAATTTCTACAAAAGTTCAAAGGAGACAAAATGTAATGCAAAGAAAACCCTAAACAAATTAAACTTAGATGTGGAAGAACTAAAGATCTTTACCCAAACCAAATTACTCTAAGATTTAAGAATAAGAGAGCAAAGTCGAGCAAAGGATGGATAAGATGTCTTTTCCTCAGAGTAAACCGGAGAAGGATGAAAGCTATCCTTAATCAAAAGTAAAATCGAAGCTAAATAAAAGGCCGCACTTTCAAGCTCTATAGTGAGTTATTAGACTAAATGATTGGTTTCGCAAAAAATCTAACCATGGCCAGAGAAGCTCTTCTCATTATTTTAAATTATCTTTTTAGGCAATTCAAAGCTCCAAAGATACCTAAGCAAGTGGAAGAGCTCAAGAGTGAAAAAAACCATGCAGTGAGAAGTGGAAGAACTATGTAGTCCGAGATGCAAACAACATGTCAGATGAAGTACACGAGCTAAAGATGTTGACTAAGCAGAGGAAGCACAGCAGAGAATGAATGCAAAGGACTGACGAGGGAGGAAAGATGCGGGACGAGGGTTTGAAAATGGAATGACGAGGGTTTCTAATCGGCTAATGCCGCTAATCAAATATCGCGTGCTTGTACTTGCAATCAGTAGCTCCCCGCTCATTTTGAATATATACCTTATGGTTGTAAATAATGATAAAAGTAATACATACTACTCAATTCTTATGTATTTACATACCCAATATCTAAATTTTAATTTTTACATATATAACATCCCAATCTTCAATATCACATCAAAATATCACTATCACTCTTTTTTAAATATATATATATATATATATATATATATATATATATATATATATATATATATATATATATGTGTGTGTGTGTGTGTGTGTGTGTGTGTGTGTGTGTGTGTGTGTGTGTGTGTGTGTGTGTGTGATTTTACTATTGGGAATAACTATAATTAAATGCATTTTAATTAGTATTATATAGTTAATAAAATCTTCAAAAAAATTCAAGTAAAATTTCCTTACCTCGGACTCCAAATTCAAAAAATCCGGATTATACCATATGCAACATATGCTGCCATTTGCCATGATGTCATCCCTTCTAGCCATCCTATAGAGGCAACAAAAAAAACGAATCTAAATCCTAAATGACCTCCCACTTCCTCATGCAAGATGGAGCTTGGAGGTGTCTGCGGTTCAACTCATTCCAAAATTTGCGCCTGAGCAGACATCTCTCTCTTTCTTTGGAAAAAAACTTAAGAGCAGAGGCCCAATATCATTTCAAATGAAAAATTATAAGTATTAACATACATAAGGGATCAAAATAAGCTAAGAAGCTCAAACACGATTCAACATAATTAATAGAAACAAGGATAAGAAGGAACTAATAAGAAAAACTATCAAATTGGACTAAAAAAAAATCAAAAATTCATCAAAAATTGATGACAAGAGCTAGCTCTCAGCTGTCAAACCAAATGTTGAAGAGTCTCTTAGCTTGACTGTAGCCCATCATGCAGATGCCGCTCACTGACCTATAGTTAATTATCCCTCCCAATACTATCGATTATTACTAGTCGTTAGATCGCTAAATGCGTAGTGTATAGTAATATCATGTGGAGTATTAAATTGTAAATTAATGAAATTTATCATTTTTTTAATTTAAAGTGAATGGTTGAGGGAATAATGACGTGCCTAATCAAGATCCCATGGTTCTGTCATCCCGGGCTATCGCGGTCCCTAATCTACTTAGTCAGTGGAGATAGTTGACCCAACATGACCGAACGATCTTTGTTAGCAGCCATGGGTTGCATCGACCAAGAAAATTTTGCAGACCTAGGATGGTGTTTATCTAAGAAGATAAATTTAACTCCACCTTAGCTGGCAAAGGGTTTTTTTTCCTATAAAGTGCAACCTATGGTTCACAACTCAAAGGACAAATCCATTAGGGAGTATACAGCTACAGTCATGACAGTAATATAATGGTATCATTTAGCAACAACCACATAGTCAGAGGACTCTAGTCATAACTACATCATATGTGGAGCTTACTGGCCAAGCCATGCAGTCATAAAACACGGGCCACATCATTACTAGCATGAGATTGATTGAGAGTGAATATAGTAGAATACTTAATTTGACATTGGCTCCTTTCTGAGCTAGAGTTTTCTTAATTTTCTACCTACGATTAATAGTAGTGGAAGGTGGATAGATTCAATTTTACTTTAAGTCTTTAAAGATTAAATTTCATTTAGGCATTTATAGCTTAATGATATATTATATTTTGATAAAAGTATCCTCTCTGGTTGAAATCTCTATTCAACAAAGTCATCATTGGAGTATATATGTCTGCTTAATCATTTAGTTTATTATTTCAAATCTTGTTGACTCTATTAATTTAATAATAGAGAATCAGATCTATTGTCATATTGCATAATTAAATTCTCAAATATTTTACTAAGTTGAAATTCTTAAAATATTATTATTGAATTTTTAGGTTTTGTTAATTCAGACCCGATCTTAAGACCCAACCAGGAATCAACCTCTACAGCATTCTCAGATACTAAGTTTAAGTATTCAGCATAGTATTAGGGCTCATGCGGGTAATCCAATTCAATATTGATTTAAGCTTAAGAGATTTGAATGATGTTACCTATTTTGATTAAGTTTCATTATAAGTTTAAGATTTTAGATAAAATTTTGACAATATTTTAGTAGCCTCCCGACGTCGTCCTAGTATATGGGGCTACAACGGGGGCTGGGTTTGCCCACCATGCCAAGAAAGGCATGTATGGGTGGTGTAAACACCATGGTCGAATGCATCATCTCACAATGCGAAAAAAAAGCATGTATAGGTCTCTAAAGCAGTCGTATGTAACACAATTTTCCCGCCATGCCAAGAAAGGTGTATACGGGTACTTATACACCTGCAATGTCAGTTTAAATATTAATTTTATATTTATGTCTAACTTCACTTTGAGCGGTCTAGGCCTCTTATTGGTGTGAAAATTTGGCAGCATTCTGGCAACATCTTAGTGTCGTCCTCGTATAGAGGGCTGCCTTAGGTATGCTGGGCCTGCCCACCATGCTAAGAAAGATGTGTATGAGTGGTATAAACCATGGCTTGAATATGCCATCCCACTATACTAAGAAAGACATGTATGAAGCTCTGAAGTATTTGCATGAACATCACAGATTTCTCCACCATGCTAAGGAATGCATGTATGGGTACTTAATTTGGCGGCCAAAAATCTTCTTCCCCACCATGCCAAGAAAGGCGTGTATGAGATTTACTAGCTATGGCACGAGCGTCACCTACTAGTTTCCCTCTCCATGCTACAAAGAGCGTGTACGAGTTCTACTTATTATGCCACATGCATTGCATACTAGGTTTCAAGGACATCCATGCTTGAGCATTTTATACCTGTAAAAAAGGAGTAGACGGATAAGGGACTTTAGTCATGCAGCTCGTCGAAGGAGGATGGATGGTCGCTGCGCAAGATAGGGCAGTGCACTAGGCATGCTCACATGGGATGTGCGGGCGGTCGCAAATGTGCGCACACCGGCACTAGGTGCAAGTACGGAGGTCTACTCAAGCAGGAATGGCATGATGTATGCATGTGGGAGGCTACGTATGTGAAAAGACAGGTCGAGGGAGATTCATCTGGCTATTCACGAGAGGTCGCATGGACGTAGTCGAGTTGCTGTTTGCTATGGGGCGATGCTCTGAGAGGTGGGAGGAAGATTAGGGCTAGCTAGATTTTGGGATGAGGGTAGAGGAGTTAGGATTAAGTAAGGGGGGTATTTATAAGATTTTCTTTATTTAAGTGAAAATTAACCCTATTGAGATTTTTCCCTAACAAAATTATATAGTTTATATATATATATATATATATATATATATATATATATATATATATATATATATATATATATCACTCTTAGGTTATTTTAACACTCTGGATGGAACGATGTAGTCCGTTTCATGATCAGAAGCCATTTGGTTCAAGTTGGCATCGAATCTGGTCAATTTCAGCACTTTTGCTTTTGACTGCTCGACATTCATGCAGACTTATCCGAATTGAGCATGGACATTCTCATTTGATAGGTTTCGATGTTTCAATGCTAATGGCCGATCAATTATGTGAAGGGAGGTCATTTGGACATCATCGGGCTTCGACCTCAATATGCGTAGTACGTCAATAGATTTCCTTCTTGATGAAGCTGAATTGTGCAATATGTATATTCGATCAATTTCGCTCAACACAATGGTGAAATCCATTCATCGATAGGAGGTCATGTCAATTGATTTTGGCGATGGTAGTGTATTTTATCTGCATGCATCAAGTCAACTTTATCTGGTGAGCTTGACTCGACTTATGGTGCATGCATGGAGGTCAACAGTATGTATGTAAAACTTCCTACAATTAATTGTATGAATTGTTTATGGTGAAAGCATCATCCCATTTAGGTTTCAAAGGCTTAAATTTGGAAAGGCTTAAATGTAGAAATGCACAAGCTTAAAATTTTAATAGTTCTATCCAAACAATATGTTGTATTTATCATTTTCCAATTAGTGGTGGTGCTATTGCAACCCTAATTTCGGATGATGAGATGTGTGAAATCATTTTATGAATGACTAGATGATAGTCACTAGATATATATGTGAAACTGAAGCAATTATCATCTTAGCTTTAGATCATGATCCACGTAATCCCACAATTTAATGACATCTTTACTACAAATACAAAATGAAACATGAGATCATATGCTATCTCGATAACACATAAACCTTTGATAAATAATATGAACTAGTGATTCATCTCAGTGAGATGTTGTCAACTAGACCATTAATATCTCATCACCCAAATATTGGTGAGGACATCACTAATTGTTATGATTTAATGGATCTTGGTTTTAGCATGAATTCCAATGCTGAAGATGAAGAATTTGACATGCATGTTGATGAGAAAAATTATTATCTCATGAACAATAAACCTCAACTAATTTGGGAGCATGCTTTCATTAACATTAAAATAATTGATGCTATGATATCAAATAACATTTTCATGCATGTGAATCAAATTAGCACAAGAATGGGATAGAATTAATTCATGTGATCCTCTGATAAAAATTTAGATTGATTAATATTAGAGAAATTCCAACCAGTCTTGAAATGGCCATAATTTTTTCTTCAAAAGCTAATCTTTAAGTCGTGATCATTAGTTGATCCATAACCAATAAACTGGAATACCTAAAAAAAATGTTTTGAATAAGAGGAGGCTAATAGCTGAGTATGTGATGCATAATGACCTGTTACGACTTTATTAATTGCTTCTATCTATTTCTAAAATTTAAAAAATGGTTATGGTTGGATAATATCAAATATGGGTAGCCCTCACTGTCCTCACCCTATTTTGAATACTAACCATTATAATTGTATCTCAAAATTCATTTGTCAATATATCATAACTATAATTAATTAGTATTTAGATATAAAGTCTAAAAGATCATAGGATAGATGGAGTCTAGTTTAATATTAGAATATCATACAATAAATAAAGCATGGGATATTATATGTAAGGAAATCAAGTTTTATATTGAATTAAAATAGTTGGCTAGCAATGATTTCACTATATGTTTTGAGCATTCAAGTAATGCATATATGTTTGGACATTTTGTAAGGACAAGACCTTTCATCTGAAAACATTTAAGGGAACACTTCTTTCAATAATCAATATCGAAGTAAGTAATAGTTTCTTCCCTTTAGCATTTACAATTGTTAGGAATGAAAATAATGATTTATGGATCTACCTTGGAGAGCGTTGAATGAGTTGTTATAACTATTCAATCTCGTAGTGACTTATGTGCAATTCCTGGTAGATATTATGAACTTGAATGCAAGTGAAAATTTTAAAAAATTCTTACTAGCCATGGCTACTTGAAACGTAGATGAGTTATGTGATAAAATGTACAGCTTAGGGAACAATGATGATGTTAAGACACACATCTTATCTCCTAAAAATAATCTTATATTAATATATCATAAGAATTCATTTTCTTATATTTGATTTTTTTTATCAATGTCATGCTTAATTATATTTAAATAATTATTAATCAAAATATATATATATTGTATTACATTAATATTTTCTTTAAGTTTTGGCGCATTAGCTAGAAAACTTTTCGAGCTAATTGAAATGAATAGATTTAAAGATGTATTTTAAAAATTAATATAATCTGAAAGGTGATTTGTTGACCTCCACATATATTTCATATGTCTAATCAAGCACAAACAACAAAATCAATAAATTATGGACACGTTGTTACATAAATCAAAGCCGAAAATCCTTGATAATTAGCGAATCTAATTGAAATGTCCTCTGATTGCAAAATGTACTTTGCCAACGCATCTTGAATGTTAAAATTGATCAAAATGTATACGTGCATATTGGAGTCTAAAGGTCTCGATGATGTCCAAACAGTCTCAATTTATGAAATTTATCATATTGAAATCATCAAAATGTCAAAACATATCAAAAGAGACTATTCACAATCAATTTAGAAGACTCTATGAGAGTGATGAGCAAATAGATGCGTTATCGCACTATTCGAACAAAAATTCTCTTGATTCAATGTCAAAATATTGAAACGATGTATGTTCACAAAATGAAATATTGTGACATATTTGAATATTGAAAATGTCTAAGAAGGGCATTCATATTGCATAAATCTTCGTACAAATATGAATGAAATTATTAATTGAGTGAGGGAGGTGGATGCACGAAATTTAAAATGCATATATGATGAAGTTTATGAGAACAAATTTAAAATATATATATATCTAATATAGTAATGATAATCAAGCTAGATTAAATTTAAATCAGACTAGATTAAGCATGTTGATATGGCCATTAGGATATAGACTAGATATATATATATATTCAAAGAAATGTGATTTTACTATTGGGAATAATTATAATTAAATGCATTATAATTAGTATTATATAGTTAATAAAATCTTCATAAAATTAAGGTAAAATTTCCTTACCTCAGACTCCAAAATCTGAAAAATCCAGATTTCATACCATATGCTGACCTCATATGCGTTGAGCTTGCCATGATGTCATCCCTTCCAGCCATCCTATAGAGGAAAAAAAAGAAAAACAAATCTAAATTCTAAATGACCTCCACTTCCCCATGCAAGATGGAGCCTGGAGGTGTCCAGAGTTTGTCTCATTCCAAGTTTTGCAACCTCACAACCCTGCACATCTCGTCTCTTTTCTTTGGAAAAAACTTAAGAGCAAAGGCCCAATATCATTCCAAATGAAAATATATATATTAACATACGAAGGGATCAAAATAGGCTAAGCCAGGGCAGATTCAACATAACCAATAGAAGAAGGATAAGAAAAACTAATAAGAAAAACTATCAAATCGCTAAAAAAATCAAAAATTCATCAAAAAATTGATGACAAGAGCTAACTCTATCAAACCAAATGTTGAAGAGTCTCTTAGCTTGACTGCAACCCATCCCATGGATACCGCTCACTGCCATCCAGAGGGGCCTATTGAAGGGACAAAGTATCTATTTTGGGAAGAACTTGCTAGGTAGGCAAAGTAGCTAGGTCTCAGATGCACACAAAATCCAACATGAGGGCTACAACAAGCAACGGCTCTAATAGTGAACTAGCTTTGCAAAAAATTATCATTGTCCAGGTTCAAAAAAATTGAGGGGTCAATGTATGGAAAATTGAAGAAAAATAGGAACGGGGAAAAAGTTTTGGTATTGTACTTCACTATAGGCTCCAAAGCTCCTCCAATTGTCTAACAGAGTTTTAACATGTGTTGGCCAAGAAGGCCTAATAGTTCATCGACTTATCTTGTATGCAACCAGAGATTTAATCTTTGCTTCCATACCAAATATAGAGGTTTCATCAGTGGTGGAATCGGGTTTCTTTCTCCCAAATGACATGATTGTAGTGATAAGATATCAAAGTCTAGCAATAACTTTGTGTTCCAGATTGGCTAAAGAACATAAGATTTATAATAGAGAATATTGCATCAAAAAAGTTCCAATTTGGGAAAACACTCCGAATCAACTTCATAGACTCATTGCATTCAAAGAACAAATGAGTGTTTGACTCAAGGAAGGCTTACAAAAAAAAATTTGTCTAATGTTTGGCCCAATCCTCTAGAGGAGAATTGATCTGAGGTTTTCAAGCCACCAAGATTTGCCATCCAACCAAAAATTACAAAATTGATAGCATAACCCTTAAACCATATCCAATCATACCATTCCACACTTTGTAATTATTCAAAAATAACAGATTTAGTTTGCTTAGATAAGAGTTTAGCATGATCATTCCATAGAATGAAATCAGAACCAAAACTTGGCCTAATATTCATTATAGAAATTTCTTCTTGAAATGAGCAGCACATATTTTTGGTTCCCTCCAAAGTCCAGATTGTTAAAGAGGGTACTTTTCCAAAAAAAAATCCATACTTATACTGACACCAATCAGCTAAAGGAGAGGAATTGTTCAAAACTTTCGACATAATTTTGATTTTACTAATCAGATTTAAAGTGGACACCAAGAGGAACCTAGTTCTCCTCTTATCTTTAGGCCTAGTGGCTTTATCTGATGATATAGGATATAGTTTTTTCTAGCTTCACCACTATATTAGAAAAGGTTTATAGCCAATGAGGAGAGTTTCTTAAGAAGACATTTGGATAAGAGGATAGATTTGAACATATATGATAAGTAGTTATTGATGAAAGATCTTAAGAGTTGAAGCCTTCCACTATAAGAGAGATATTTAGTTTTCCAACCCGCAAGCCATGCAAATAGTTTGTCAAACACTGGGTTGAAATGAACTGATTTAAGATGCCCATCCAAAAGAGGCATCCCAAGATATTTGAATGAAAAATAATCTCTTTTGACATTTAGATATCGACATAACTCCTTGGAGCAAGCTTCTTTGGAGAAATAAATGATAGATTTTCCATGGTTTGTTTCAAGTCTTATATAATTTGGAAGGATACAAAAGCATTTTTGAGAGATGACACCATGTTAGAATTTGCAATTCCCATGACCAGAAGGCCATCCGAAAATAGCAAGTGGGAAATGTTGTGAAACACCTAGAGTTAAGGGTTTATAATTTATTAGGCTCACCTCTCTCTCCAAAAAAAATAAGAGAATGAATCCATGGAAATAGTGAAGGGAAAAGGAGAGAGGATAACCTTGTGTTAGCCCATTTGAGGAATTAAAAAAATCATCTAATTTCTCCATTAAGAACAATAGCGAAGGACACATCCATTATACAAGCCTTGACTAACAATCAAAGGGAAACCTTTAAGGGTTAATCTATGTAATAAAGAGTGACGATTGATCGTATTGTATACTTTTCTCAAGTCAAATTTGGAAATGAACTTCTCATCCTTAGAATTAGAAGAGAAGTCAAGGAATATTTCATGAACAAGAGCCAGATTAGCAGAAATATCCCTCTCCTTAATAAAAGCTGATTGAGCTGAATGGATAATATCGGGAAAAACCTTTTGGAGTCTTTTTGAAAGCATTTTGAATAAAAAATCATAGAGGGCTTTGGTTGGAAAGCTCCTTGAGAAGAAACCACCTTTTTAGTTCATGAACAATGATCTTCAAAGGAAATGGGACCATTGGGGTAACTTCAAGCTAATTATGGTTGCTCCAAATTATTTGCATGCATTTTTGATACAAAGAAAACTTGGGATGTTGTCCTTATGAATGATGGGCAATGTCATTAGGGGTGGTTTGGGGTCTTCAAATTGGATTTGTAGATCCTCTCTTCTCAATGGGATAATATTGATAGCATCAACTATGGGTGGATCACCAAACAAATGAGTGGGGGCAAAGTATGTATGTCATAGACTACATTAAGATTGATCTATCCAAAAAAAAAAAACTCCCAACAAGAGTTTGGATTAAGGGAGTGAATGGTTACTTTTTACAGCATGTTGAATATGAAGACATTACATAATTGTGTTTCCACTGCAGGTTTGTTGGGCATGAGATAGACTCTTGTCCCAACTTAAAGAAAGGCCCCTAAAGTAATCCACACCTCAACATGGGAGACGGCCCCATCTTGTGGCTCCAACCAGCAGCTCTGCCCCTTTGGGCGAAGGGATTCTTGGCTAGAACAGAAAATCTGCTCTCCCAAGTGAAGTGGGGGAGTGCAACTCCAAGTTGATTATTCCTCCACTCTCGATCTCCCATATGATGATTTCAATGCCTGGGGAAAATTGCAGGTCTGGTATGACTCGTTACCAGCATCTAAACCTTCAATCTGCTGATAAACAATAAGGAAAATAACTAGTTTTAGTTGATGAAGACTATCGTCCTTGGGTCTTTGTTATAAGGATGAAGCCAAGTAATCATGAAACACTTTTATGACCTCAATGGGGAACTATTAGCAGTCCCAAGATCAACTCGGGTGGGAAGATGGAGGGTGGCAAATCAGGATCCAATATTAGAGGAACTATGGAGGCTAAGTGGGAGGCTCCCTCACAAGGAGCAAATCTGGAAACTCCAACAATATTCAAGGCTTCTTCCAGCAGCCTAAACTCTCTTAATCTTCCTAAGAAGTCACCCTCTAGTAAGAGTAGATCTGAAAAACAACGAGTTCCAATGGCCCATTTTGATTGAGAAATCAAACAGTTTGGCCCTATTGAAATTCTCTCCAAGAAGAAGAAAAATGTGATCATTGAAGTTGCGGATGGCAGGGACACATCTCCTATGGGTGCTTAATGATTACTTTTCTAATTTGGAATTGCCGAGGGATGGAAGAAGGCCAGCAAGTGCGACACCTCATTGGGAGGACAATGCTCTCCTTATTGGCCTCCCTAGAAACTAAGGTTGAGGAAATTAGTAGAAATGAATTAGTGGGAGGAATTGGGACTTCATTCATCATCCGGTTAATGTAAAATGGTATTCTAGTCCTCTGGAGGAAGGGGATCTCTTTGATCTTATAGCTCTATCCAGCAATGCATCATCAGAAAGCTTGTCTCCGTTATAAAAGTATATGGCTAGTTGTATATGCCAACAATGACTATCATGCTAGAAGAGCCCTTTAGAGTCAACTCTCCCCTTTGGAAGAGAGATTGCCTACTATAGTTGGTGGGGATTTCAACTACATTACTAGTGGAAACAACAAGAAAGGAGGTAAATCATTACTACTCTCCGGTTGTCCATGAATTGGAGGAATTTATGCGAAAGAATGACTTGCATGACCTTGATTTTATGGGCCCAAGATACACTTGGACTAATAATAAAGAAAGGAGGAATAGAATATGGGTTTGGCTAGAACGTTTCCTCATCAATTCTGCAACCTCTAATTGAGTCCCATCCGCAAAGACTATGCATCTAACCCAAATTGCTTCCGATCATTGCCCCATCCTCCTATATGTTGTTCAGCCCTATGTGTACAAAAGGTAGAGATGGATCTGATTTGAAGACACTTGGCTCTCATACCCAATGGCTTGGAAGCTTATGTGGAAATAAACAGTTCTTGGATCCAAAGTTAAAATCAAATCCTTAATCTAAAATATAGATGCACATTGAAGAACCTTTTTTACTGGAGTAAGAATCAATTGAAGGAGTTGGAATACAACAAATTGAAGCTAGAAGGCAGAATCAATGAGTTGCAGCATATTGATTGCTTCATAGTAGGACTTTTGGTGACTAAGGAGACTAAACTCAGCCAGAAGGTTAACAAACTGAATTCCACCTTTGCTTGACTCAATATCTGGTGGAAACAAAGAGTGAAAGTGCGATGCCTGGAAAATGGTGATGTAAACATTTCTTTTTACATTGGCCTCGATGATGTAGATGCAACATGATTTAAGTTAAACTTCGATGGATAGTTCTCTGAGGATCTTGATGCTATTCATTTCAGATTCCTAGAATTCTTCAAGAAAAAAGGAGAACCACCAAAATCTCCATGGTGGGATGACCATCCTTTGGTGAAGCAGCAAATGATATTGGTAAACTCTTGGAGGCCAATGTTGGGAATTTGGGAGGTTATCAAATCTATGGGTGCTAGCGAGCTACAAGTATTGATGGAATCACTATATCTTTCAATACTTTTGGAGAATCAATGGGCAGGATGTTTGTGAATTCATGAAGGAGTTCTTCAGCACGGGAGAAATTCCTTCGACATGGAAAGAAACCCTTATTATGCTTACTCTTAAGACACCTAGTGTTGATTGCCCTACAAAGTTCCATCCTGTATGTAAGATGATCTATAAGGTCATTGCCAAGATTGGTCACGAGAATAAAAACTTGCTTCCAAATCTCATTGTCGAAGAGCAAGGAGCCTTTGTTCCACATCGATCCATTTCACACTACTCCTTAATAGCTTGGGAGATCATTAATAAGTTTCAGTGTTCCACCTCAATGAAAGAATTTATGGCCATCAAAGTGGATATGGAACAATTCTATGATCATATGAGTTGAGACACTCTAGCCTTGGTTTTGTAGAAGTTTGGCCTCCCTCAGAAGTTCAATAATTGGATTCTCAAGTGTGTTACCCTCCCAACCTTTTCTCTTTTTTAATGAAAGTAGATGGGTGAATCCAAGCCCAATGTGGGTTTTACAAGGATGGCCATTGTCTCCATATCTTCATTCTATGCTTGGCACTTCTCTCCATAGCCTTCAAGCAATATGGGAGGATCTAGGAGGTATTGCAAATGGGGAACATGGATTTTACATCGTATGCCAATGACATCCTCATTACCCCTAAATCCTTGGTTAGTCATGCTTAATAGATCATTGACATGGACAAGTATTTCAATTGGATGGGACAAAGGGTGAATGCAACCAAATGTTCCATCCTCTTTAGCAAGGCTACACATAGTTGAAAATCTAATTGAATTGCTCGAATGGTGGGGTTTCACAAGGTCAAAGAACTTGATTATTTAACCATCAAAGCACTATAAGAAGACCAAGAGGGACTTTACTGTCGATCCAAAGAGCTCAAAGTAAGATTTGCTCTTAGAGTCGATCCCTATCAATGGGATTACACTAATTAATGCTTCCCTCCATGCCCTCTACAAAATCACCCACACTATGGTTCTTAAAATATTCTCACTAAAATTGAACAAATGGGAAGAGGTTTTCTTTGGCAATCGCCCAACCAACACAACATCCATTATATACTTTGAAATTTGCAAGCCATTTAGGTTGGGAGGGCTGGGTTCCATGTTGTGGCCAATGGATGGGTTCACTCAGCTAGGTTTGCTTAGGAGTTCCTTTCAAAAATATACACATAGTTGCATCAATGTCTAAGAGAAACATAGCTCAGTTGTTGGAGAAGGCCTATATTGGCAATTCCATCCTTGATGAGGAGCTTGTACCCATTCTCACATTATTCGATGGAAAGTGGCAAATGTGGAGATTGACCTTAACCATGCTTGGATTGCTAACATTTCTTTGGGTTAATGACCAACTTTCATCAATATGGAGAACATTGATAAACTTAAAAAATGGACAATGGGACATGTGGCTAGAGCAACAGTTTGGCTTGAATTGAGAGGGTTAATAGTCGTTGTTTATGAAGACTGGGGATTGGCTTGAAGAAAGCTTCCTCTTGGTAAATCGATTACTTCTATGGCTTATGAGGCCCAATTCCAAGTTGATGTGAAATAGTTTAGATTGTTGTACCACCTCAAGTTGCAACCAAGAATAAAAATGTTTGGTGGAGGTTAAAAAAGAATGCTTTTCCAACTGATAGTTGATTGAAGAAAAGGGGCATCAAAGATACTATTGAATTCCCATGGGAATGTAACCAAGAAGAGGATGTTGAGCATGTGGCTGTGCATTATTATTTCATGGCTAGTATCCACAAAATCTTGGCCAGTTGGGGCTTCTCCATCCTTTCTTTCTCTAACATGGTGGAGCTGCTCCGTGCCCTCTCCAAAGTAAAAAAAAGTAGGACCTTGCATGGGCTAGATTGTATTGCTCGATGATATATCATGTTTGGAGAACCAGAAATGGAAAGACCCATGGCCAACTACATGGGACCCTAAAGATTATTACTGCCAATACTATGGAAACCCTCACACACTCGGTCCCCTATCCTGCTAAGAGCACTAGGATAATAGCCTCATAGCCTATTCCTTCATATATCATGATGCTAGAAGGTTAACAAACTGAATTCCACCTTTGCTCGACTCAATATCTGGTGGAAACAAAGAGCAAAAGTGTGATGGGAAAATGGTGATGTAAACATGAATTTCTTTTTACGTTGCCTGTGTAGAGGCAACATAATTTTTTGAGTTAAACTTGCTGATGGATAGTTCTCCGAGGATCCTGATGCTATTCATTTTAGATTCCTAGAATTCTTCAAGAAAAAAGGAGAACCACCAAAATCTCCATGGTGGGATGGCCATCCTTTGCTGAAAGTATGCATATTGCAAATGATATTGGTAAACTCTTGGAGGCCATTGTTGGGCAGGAGAACTTATCTAATTTGGGTGCTATATGGAGCTACAAGTATCGATGGAATTAATGTATCTTTCTATCAAAACTTTTGAGAGAATCAATGGGCGGGATGTTTATAAAGTCATGAAGGAGTTCTTCAGCATGGGGGAAATTCCTTCATCATGGAAAGAAACCCTTATTATGCTTACTCCTAAGACACCTGGTGTTGATTGCCCTACAAAGTTCCATCATACCAGCTTATGTAAGATGATCTATAAGGTCATTGCCAAGATTCTGGTCCTGAGAATAAAAAACTTGCTTCCAAATCTCATTGTCGAAGAGCAAGGAGCCTTTGTTCCACATCGATCCATTTCACACCACTACTTAATAGCTTGAGAGATCATTAATAAGTTTCAGTGTTTCACCTCAATGAAAGAATTTATGGCCATCAAAGTGGATATGGATCAATTCTATGATCGGATGAGTTGAGACACTCTAGCCTTGGTTTTCTAGAAGTTTGCCTCCCTTAGAAGTTCAATAATTGGATTCTCAAGTGCCCTCCCAACCTTTTCTCTTCTTTTTTATAAAAGTAGATCAAGGTGAATCCAATCCCAATGTGGGTTTTTTTGACAGGATGGCCATTGTCTCCATATCTCTTCATTATGCTATGCACTTCTCTCCATAGCCTTCAAGCAATATGGGAGGATCTAGGAGTGGCTATTGCAAATGGGGAAACATGGATTTTACATCTTCTGTACACCAATGACATCCTCATTACCCCTAAATCCTTGGTTGGTCATGCTTAATAGATCATTGACATTTTGGACAAGTATTTCAATTGGACGGGACAAAAGGTGAATGCAGCCAAATGTTCCATCCTCTTTAGGAAAGCTACCCACAATTGGAAAGCTAACTTTCGAATGGTAGGGTTTCAGGTCAAAGAGCTTGATTATTTAAAATCAAACTAACTATGAGAAGATGGAAGAGGGACTTTACCAATATGATCCAAAATAAAAGTAGGATTTTCTCTTAGGGAGTCTGATTCCTATATATGGCTGGTCGGGTTACACTAATTAATGCTTCTTTTCTTTCCACCTCTACCTACAAAATCACCCACACTATGGTTCTTAAAATGTCCTCACTAAAATTGAACAAATGGGAAGAGGTTTTCTTTGGCAATCCAAGCCCAACCAACACAATCCATTATATCGCTTGGAAGGAAATCTATAAGCCATTGTGGTTGGGAGGGCTCGAGTTCCATGGTGCGGGCCAATGGATGGTTCACTCTAGGCTAGGTTTGCTTAGGGGTTCCTCTCAAAACTAAACACACTATTGCATCAATGTCTAAGAGAGAAATATAGCTCGGATAGCTGGAGAAGGCAGCCTAGATGTGGCAATTCCATCAACTGGCGATCCTTACCGAGGGAGCATGTAGCCATTCTCACATTATTGATGGCAAGTGGCAAATGTGGAAATGTGATACTTAACTTGGATTGCTGACATTTCTTTTGCTAAATGACCAACTTTCATCAATGGAGAATATTGATAATCTAAACTTCAATGAACGATTATTGAAAATAGACAATGGGACATGGTGCGGCTAGAGCAACAGTTTGGCACTAAATTGAGAGGGTTGATAGCTGTTGTTCGAATTCATGAAGACCTACAGGGAGATTGGCCTAAATTGTCGAAGCTTCCTCTTGGTAAATCGATTACTTCTATGGCTTATAAGGCCCAATTCCAAGCGATTGATGGTCATCCCTTAAGGCAACTAAGAATCAAAATGTTTGGTGGAGGTTAAAGAAGAATGCTTTTCCAATTGTTTGTTGATTGAAGAATAGGGGCCTCAAAGATACTCTTGAATGCCTTTGGGGATGCAACCAAGAAGAGGATGTTGAGCATGCGGCCATGCATTATTATTTCATGACTAGTATCCACAAAATCCTGGCCAGTTGGGGCTTCTCCATCCTTTCTTTCTCTAACATGGTGGAGCTACTTCGTGCCCTCTCCAAAGTAAAAAAGCACAATCTTGCATGGGCTAGAATTACTCGATATATCATGTTTGGAGAAATGAAAAGACCCATGGTCTACATGGGAAGATTGTCATGTCTGGAAACCCTCACACACTTGGTCTCCATCAGCAATCCTTACCAGGGGAACATGTAGCCATTCTCACATTATTCAATGGCAAGTGGAAAATGTGGATTGATTGACTAACCATGCTTGGATTGCTAACATTTCTTTGGGTAAATGACCAACTTTCATCAATATCGAGAACATTGATAATCGAAACTTCAATGAACTGATTACTGAAAATGGACAATGGGACATGTTGCGGCTAGAGCAGTTTGGCACTGAGAGGGTTGATAGTTGTTGTTTGAATTCATGAAGACCTACGAGATTGGCAATTGCTGAAACTTCCTCTTGGTAAATCGATTACTTGTCTTATAAGGCCCAATTCCAAGGCGATGTGAAATAATTCAGATGGTCCACCAAGAATCAAAATGTTTGGTGGAGGTTAAAAGAATGCTTTTCCAACTAATAGTTGATTGAAGAAGGGCCTCAAAGATACTCTTGAAGGCCTATGGGGATGCAACTAAGAAGAGGATGTTGAGCATGTGGCCGTGCATTATTATTTCATGGCTAGTTTCCACAAAATCGCCATTGGGGCTTCTCCATCCTTTCTTTCTCTAACATGGTGGAGCTCCGTGCCCTCTCCAAAGTAAAAAAAGCATTACCTTGCATGGGCTAGATTGTATTGCTTGATATATATTATGTTTGGAGAACCGGCAAAGACCCATGGTCGACTACATGGGACCACGAAGATTATTCACAATACACTCTCACACTTGGTCTCCATCAAGTGATCCTTAGGGAGCATGTATCCATTCTCACATTATTCAATGGCAAGTGGCAAATGTGGTGATTGAAGCTAACCCGCTTGGATTGCTAACATTTCTTTGGCCAACTTTCATCAATGTGGAGAATATTGATAATCTAAATTTCAATGAACTGATTTTTGAAAATGGACAATGGGACATGGTGCGGTAGAGCAACAGTTTGGCACTGAATTGAGAGGGTTGATAGTTGTTGTTTGAATTCATGAAGACCTACAGGGAAATTGGCCTGAATTGCTGAAACTTTCTCTTGGTAAATCGATTACTTGTATGGCTTATAAGGCCCAATTCCAAGCTGATGTGAAATAATTGGATGATCCCACCTTAAGCTGCAACCAAGAATCAAAATGTTTGGTGGAGGTTAAAAAAGAATGCTTTTCCAACTAATAGTTGATTGAAGAATAGGGGCCTCAAAGATACTCTTGAATGCCCATGGGGATGCAACCACGAAGAGGATGTTGAGCATGTGGCTGTGCATTATTATTTCATGGCTAGTATCCACAAAATCCTGGCCAGTTGGGGCTTCTCCATCCTTTCTTTCTCTAACATGGTGGAGCTACTTCGTGCCCTCTCCAAAGTAAAAAAGTAGGACCTTGCATGGGCTAAATTGTATTGCTCGATGATATATCATGTTTGGAGAACCAGAAATGCAAAGACCCATGGTCGACTACATGGGACCCTGAAGATTATTACTATCAATACTATGGAAACCCTCACACACTTGGTCTCCTTTTTTTTCTAAGACTGGGATAATACCTAGCCTCATCAGGCTATTCCTTCATATATAATGGTGCCCCTTGTGGTTGGCTAAAGGCCATTGTTGATGGCTCTCTAGGGCTAGTGGTATTGATATTGGTATTATGGAAGATAGTGGTAGCTTCATCAAGGTTGTGGGACATAATCTTCTGCATTGGGATAACACATTTGTAGAACTCTAAGAAATGCTCCACCTAAGGCATGTCATCGAACCATGAATGTATTAATACAATGGCATCATTGTGGAAGGGGACAACATCAATGTGGTAAATTATATGAAACAAGCAAATGAAGGATGAGATTTAGAGACCCGGATAGCCGGACAAATTTTTTTTGAAGAACTTCTACCATGTCATATATGAATAGAGACAACAATAGGCTTGTAGATTTTTGTCTTTGAAAGCTACAAGTGTATCCTTTTGTGGTTAGATAGTGATATTGATATCCCTCATTTTTTTATAATTTTGGAGGAAGATAGATCACACATTGTAACTTAGCTTTGTTTCTTTTGAACCTTTCTTGTACTTATTTTACTATCAATGCAAATGCATACTTTCAATATTAAGACAAACAATTATGAGCTGTAGATAAAATCATAAAAGTCACAAAATGAAGTCAAAGCTATTACAATGTGGTTGCTTGGCAAAACTTTTTCACCCATTGACAAGTAAAAATGATGTAGATGGTCCAAAAAGTTGAGCTAAGTAGATCAAACGAATCCAAATAAAGTTCTTAACATTACAAAGAAGAATATTTTATTTTAATCTTTATTCTTTTTAAAGTAACATCTACAGATATAAAAAAAATGAAAAACTAAATACACATATAGATAACTTGGATAAATTAAACATGGTAGTTCAATCCATAGAAAACCAATCAAAATCAAAGCAGATGAATGTACAATCATGAAAACTCATAGCAAAATCACTTGGGCAAACTAACAACATCACCCAACAAAGAACTCTAATTTCACTTAAGGCAACTATTTTATCTAACAAATCAACAATTTGATCCAATGAACAAATGGTTTCACTTAACCAAGTAAGGTGCCTTCACCCAATAAGTTGGCCACATTGTCTAGTAAGATGGTAACTTGAGCTAACTAAAAGTCCATAAATAAATGCAATTTTCAACCAAAGATAAAGATTCTTTTCTTATATATATGACTACATGCATTTTGCAATTATAATGCAATCTCATAATATATGTTCAGCCTTGTATAAATTTTTCATGTAGCACCAAAACTCCTAGCTCAAGTTATAAATAAGAGCTTAAGGGAAGGCTTGACACACAAAGTTTATGGTACTTTAAATTCTCTTCCTTAAAAGCTTTAATAACTTTTCTCTCTAAATTATACTGAATCTACTTTCTCTTTCTACTTATTATTTTCTATCTTGTGATTCTTGCGGGGATCATTTTGTTGTTGTCCATAAACAATTTTAGGTTCAATAGATTTGATATGTGTTTGATTTGCCCTTTATTTTATACTCGTCAATACTTAATGTAACATTTGTGTCTCCTTATCTCAGTTGCCTTTTATTTTATACTCATCAATACTTAATGTAACATTTGTGTCTCATTATCCCATAAATGAAGGTATCTTTTATCGAACCATGTGAATTGATGTATGTTATTGTTTTTATGGCTATATATCATATCTTGTGGTAATGATTTGCTTATTTTAATTCTAATGGAACATTGAACATACTTAATATCTACATAGCAGAAAAAAAAACAAAAGCAGTGACTTGTGATTGATAGGAACAACAACAAAGTTTTTGATCATCTATAACTTCATCTATATTATTTATTCGTTCTAGTTCAGACATTTTAATCAAAATATAAATATTCATTTAAGTTGTTATCTGAACAATAATATTGGTCACTAAGATCTTCTTCTTGATCAAATAATTCATAAATTTCATTTTCCAAATTGACTTCAAAAATATCAAATATGGGTTCTAATTCTTATTTGTCTATAATTTGATCAGATATTATTCCTGAAACTTTCATTCTTTTGGGACATTCATTTGCATAATGTCCTTCTTCTTTACATAGATTTGTGTAGTTTTTTAGTTTTATTAAATTATTTTCATCTAAAATTTATTTTCTTTTGATTTAGTTTTTTGTTTATTTGTCTTCTTAAAGAAATTTTCTTATTATTACATTGATCCTATACATGAATTTATATTTTTGAACATCCCCATTGATGTGCAACTAGATCATTTTTTTACAACATAAAGATTGTATATATATATATTTATTTTGTTGATGTAAATCTTTGTTGGCTTACTTCTTTCTTTAGCAAATAAATTTCCATACATATTACAATAAACACAAGAGATCTACACATATTACAATGAACACAAAATATTGTGATATTAACCATGCATGTTTATGTACTCCTAGCTATTCTTATAATAGTAATTTCCCATCTTATGAATCGAAAATAAGAGAAGAAAAAAAAGGTCTAAATGACTAAAATTAATAGAATTAGAAAAGTTTTTCTTTCTTAAATTACCTTAAAATAATTTAAGATTTATTAAAAATTAATATATTTTTAATAATTAGTTAGAAGTCTTCCTCGAAGAACAAATCTTCCATGGAAGGCATTTGTGGCATATTATTTATAAATTGGTGTTGATGTAAGACTAAAATCAATTCGTCCTATTCTTGAGATTCATTTATATTTATTACTTCCTTAATCCTTATTGCACCTTGAATATTACTATAATTTTGTCTAGATAAGGATACCAAGATAAATTTTCTTGAGTTTTTATTTCTTGTAAACCAAATTCAGTACAAACACATTCAGCAAATATAGCTGTTATGGCTATATTATTATTAATAATTTGGAAAATTGATCAATTTAATATTATTACTACTCAAAAAGAATTACAAAGATTCTTAGGCTGTATTAATTATGCTGAAGCCTTTATAAAAAATTTAACTATTTTATGGGCTCTTCTCCAAAAGAAATTGAGAAAAAATATGACATGGAATTGGGATAAAATTGATGATGATATTTTACAAAATATTAAAACAACTTGTAAAAATCTCCCTATATTAAACCTCTGTAGTGTCATTACAGATAATGAACAAAGAGAATACATGAAGGCATGTATCAGAAATGGACTACCATATAACTAAAAAATACAGTACAAGCAAGTAAAGAAATAAAAGAAAAATTTTATAAAAAGATGCAAAAATAACAATTACACAGCTGTATCTTTTGCAAATGTAAAAACACCTTATAGTCAGTAAAAGAAAAATTAGAATCCAAGCTGCTAGAAACTAAGATGTGATGACATGATGAATTAACGGCGTAGAAATGATAACAATTGAAAAAAGGCAAGCACTTACGTCATCCTCCAATAAAAACTGATACTTCTCATATCTATATAAGAGATATAAAATGGAAGATGGAGGCAGCATTGAGAACAAACCTCTTCTACACTTTTCTCTAAACCCGTGAAGAATTTATGTGCTATGGCCTGAGCAACTGAACTTATCTTTTCTCTAGGTCATGTCTATTAGTATGCTTTAATTTTTGTCCATATGTAAGTCTGTTATGCATCTGTATCCTATGTTGATTTCAATAAAATCTTATGTTATTATACTTTTTATATGATCTAGCTATGCTTAGTGTAGGAATTAAATGAAAGCTATGCTATTATTCTCTAAAGTAATCATATAAAGTTGTTAAACATGTTGGGGTGCTATTTTAAAAATAAAGAGAAATGATAACAAAATTCTATATAGATACGCATCTCGAACTTACTCTTTGATTGAACAAAACTATCATATTAATGAAAGGAACTCCTAGCCATTAAAAAAGTAATTAAAAATTTAAAATATTTATAAATGAACATTTTATTATTAGAACTGATAATTAAATTGCTATATCATTTATAAAAGGAAAAATAGTTGGCTCCCTTCCAAATAAAAAACTTATTCGATGCCAAAGTTGGTTTTCTGCTTATAGTTTTAATATTGAACATATTGAAGGAAAACATAATAGTCTTGCTGACACATTAACCTGAGAACTCTGCAAGACATGAGCATTGAACACGAGCTAATACCAGACATAATATCAATAATGGAGGAACTAGATATAACGACATACAAGATCTCTACAAAATATGATGATCAACTTATTGATAATTATGTTCAAATACTCAAATTTTAGATATGAAAATTAGAATGTGAGATCTCGTATAGCAACAAAATATTGGAGAAACTACATAAAGTAAAGAATTATCTCAATGGAGAATTAGATGACAAGGAGCTACCCTCTATTTCTCACTTATGAACTTTGTGCAATTACAAAAAGGCAACTCCTTCTACAAGTACTAGTATAACTAAAAAAGCAGACATAGATCCAAACTCTTATTCTTTGATTTTACTCAAAAGAACAAAAGAAACAGAAAATATGCTTGAAATTGTAGATGAATGCCAACAATTCTCAGTATTTCAAGAAAAAATTAATCCGCAAATATATTTTCATACATTAGGAATTACAAATGTAATATACATATATGGAGATACAGATCCTTCACTAGTTCAAGAATTATATTCTAGTGGGATGATAAAATTACCCTATTTAGAAAGTCTTAAAACAATTAACAAATTACCAAAAAGTAATTATTGAGGCGGTAGAGTTGTTCCAATCAATCCTAAACCATTGGAATATCTATATCAAGGTATCACAAACCTATCTAGAGATAAATGAAGGGATAATTACAACGATACAACTTAGAATTAGCAGTGAGCCATTACTACCAAAATACTCTGAAAATAAAATGTCAATAAAACGAAGTAAAGAAGATGACCTTTATCATCTATGGACAAAAACAAAAAAGATGGGTACATCAAACATATGGGTTTACCAATATTTTAATAAGCTATTTGTAAAGGAGATTCCTTTGCCTTTGCTTTTTGTATAGTGGATTCTTTTACTTTATTCCATCCCTCTATTCCAATGTTTCTATTGTGGCCAACTTGATAAGGCAATTATGGGCGCTTTTGGCATTTAATTAATACAGCTTTATTAGAGATAATTGTGTTATTCTAAATGTATATTTGTTACTAATATACCATCTCCCTACAAAAATTGTTCCATTTTCTTCTAGAACTTGATTCCAACATCACAAAAAAGTTAAATTAAATTTTAATTTTTTCAAATTTATTAGCTTTTAAAGTATGCTTTAATAAAATTAATTGTACTTTTAACAGACAAGCCAGTAATTATGGCATCATTTGAAAGTATAATGTTGTGTTGTATAATGCTTAGATGACAATACAACAAAATTATATTACAACAAAACTGAAACTATGAAAGATGACTTGTCTTTAATATATATATATATATATATATATATATATATATATATATATATAGATTGATTGTATACATAAAAAGTGAAATATTCCTTAACTATAAGATGCTATTGCAGCTTGTTTATCTCCTCAAAGGCCTCCTCCCTTACCATCTTGGATTGAAGATAGGCTCCTTACCTTATTTGGATTGAAGATAGGCGGTTCTTATTGCATGCAATTTTGCCACAACATCTCTCATGCATAGCCTCTACTCAAGTGAAGTAGCTGAGCATGAAAGGCCAACCTCTGCTATATAATGCAAGCAGTCTATGATGCTTTTTTCTATAGTATCTTCTTGCTTTTTCCACACTACTCATGTCTCCATCTTGTTGTTCTTCAACTAATATTTTAGGATTAATGATATTATTTAATCGATGGGGATAATCCGTTATGATGAGATTATGAAGGTTTAAGTCATCCTTGAAAATATCATCAATAGGCCTCCTTCCATAGAGCATTTCTAATAGTATGATTCCAAATCTTTAGACATCTCCCGAGCTAGATAGATGGGCTCCTCTTCCATATTCTATAAATTAGCTGGAGAACTTTCAGTAATTGTATGTTTTGAACTTTATTTGTTTGCATAGTTTTGATCTATCTTTTTGGTTTTCTATTCCTAACAATTCAAGGGAAGTTGAAGAATTCAGTTTAAGTATATCATAATGCTTAGAAAAGTACTACTGGTGCAACATAAACAATAGTTCCTTTAGTCCAACTCTTACTATCTGAATTTTGGAGAGGTATGCTTAGATTCAAAAGAATTCTTGCTAGCCCAAAATCTCCATGAGCTATCAAGTCTTCATCAAGTAGGATGTTGCTTGGCTTCATATCACAATGGATAATGGGTGGCTTACAACTATGGTGAAGATATTCCAAAGTGCCAGTGACATTAATGGCAATGTTCAGTCTCTGTTCTAGTTGAAGAAAAACTCCTCCATCACTCACATCTTCTTAGTGCAACCAGTTGTCTAAATTTCCCTTGGGCATGAATTCAAAGTCAAGAGCTTTGAAATCTTTATCATTAAAATCAATGTTCGAGCAAGATGTCAACACTCTTACAAGATTAGAGTGTCAAATGTTTTTTAAAGCATCACATTCAATTGTGAAACTCTTGAAGCCTCCTCATATGTTAAGGTCAAATACTTTGATGGTTGTTGTTGTTTGGTCTTAGTGCAGTGTGCCTTTGTACACCAACCCATATCTTCCTCTCCCTACAATATTAGTAGAAGAGAACTCGGTTGCTTTAACTAACTCTGCATAAGAAATCATTGGAAATGGTTCTTCTATAGTTGCTCTGTGTGAAGCATTTGTTATTCTCTGATGTTGTATTTTGTACATGAGTAGTAATATAGCAAAAAAGGATAGGAAGATGAGGAGTGCACCTAGGATTTGGAACAAAATCTTGAGAACACGATGAAGCCTCCTCTTTATTTTGTTGTTGTTTTTATAATCTTTGACACACGTAAGAAGGTGATGTTTATGAATCCCTCCATATAGCTCGGTGTTTCCATCAAGATCAATCGCCATTGCATTTTTAAAAACACAAACATCTGGCACTTCACCTTCAAAATTGTTATATGATAGATTCAATAGATTGAGCAAGTTGAGAATTTGGAGAGAATCTGGAATAGCCCTGACATGTTATTTCAAGAAAGGTCTAATTTTTCTATGCTCGGTAGCTTTCTTATAGCAGTAGGAATACGGAAATAAAATAAGTTACTGTTCAGGTAGAGTTTGGTTAACATTTGCCAGCTTCTGAGTGTTTGTGGTATCATGCCTTTGAATCTATTGCGAGAAAGGTCTAGCACACTGAGACTCATGAGCTTGTTAACTTCTTGGGGAATCTTCCCATCAAAATGGTTGCCAGCCAAACCCAGATAGTTTGATAGCACAGGAATGCTTAGAAGTTCTTTAGGAATGGTGCCTACAAGGTTGTTATGCATGAGACTCAGTAAGTTTAGGTCGCTGGGATTTCCAAAATTTGAAGGAATGGATCCTGATAATTGATTATTGCCCAAATCCAATTTGCTGAGGTTGGTGAGGTTCACCATGGACTGAGGGATGGCTTTGTAAGTCTGTTGGTGCCAAAAGAAAGCTCCTACAATAACTTAATTTTCCCATCTCCCACGAGATTATTGAACTGCAGTCCCAAGAAATTCAAGTTGATGAGCTTATCAATTTTGGATGGGATGCTTCCTGAGATATGGTTGCAGCCAATTGAGAGGAATTGGAGATGGATCGATAGGTTGACAATAGATTTTGATAGAACACCCCGAAGTTCATTCATGTGAAGAGTGAGGCATTGTAAGCTAGTGTAGTTGGTCAGAATCAATAAATTTCCAGCTTTTTGCATCATCAAATTCAAATTCATTATATGCTAAGGAAAGGTGGTTGAGATTCTACAAATTTCCAAGATCATGCGGAAGTCAGCCTGTGAGTTTGTTTACGCCCATTTCAATCTACACGAGGGTAGTACAATTAATGAGAGCTTGAATTAGAGATTCAATGAGCATGATACCACCTAAATATAGGATTTTTAGACACGAAAGAGTACTTGCGATGCAGGTCAAAAGGTCAATAGAAAGATGATTCAAGCTCAAAGAAAGCCCATATAAGTGCGAGAGGTTGAAGATACAAAAAGGAATGATGCCTGACAGATTATTCAAACTCAGACTTAAATTTATTAGATTTATGAGGCTTCAAATTTGAGCAGGAATCCTCCCCTTGAGATTGTTGGCCACCATGTACAAAATTCTATGGATAAAATATTTCCCAGAGAAGTTGGGATGTTGCCACTATTATTGTTGTAGTTAATGGCCAGGTATTTGAGCTTCGGCAAGAAGAAGAAGGCGGAGGGAATTTTACTAGAAAAATTATTTCTGCTTAACTCGAGGATTATAAACTTGGAACTCAGGTTGGTCGAAAATGCTCCTTGAAGGGAATTGGCACTCAAAGCGAGAAGTTGCACGCACAAGCACGAGGCGGGAGGGATCTCACCATGACGTAGGCGAGATCAAGCCTTCTGAGGAAGGTGAGATTGGATGTATAAGTTGGAAGAGAACCTGTCAAGTCGATGTACTTAAGATCCAAAGCTGTGACTCTGTCAGGATGCTTGCCACCACATGTGACCCTTCCCATGTGCAAAAAAGCTTATTAGTGTCGTTCCTCCATGAGCTCAGGAATAAGTAGCGAAAGAAGAAGAACTGCATTGCTGCATCTTCAAGAGTTGATGCTTGAAACAAACAAGTGCTTTATAATTTGTCGCATTGTTATGGACAGTAATGGAGGAGAGTGGATATAAAAGATATGAGTATAAAAGCAATAGGAAGAGAGCTACGAGGAACCTCACACTAATTAAAAAAATCTTCCATCGACAACTTCATGAATCTAATTTTAGATTCATGTTATTATTTCACAGGAGCTCTGATACTTGGAATTTTTTTTAAATAAGTATTGTATTAATTTTAATTAATTATTTAATTATGTTTTAAAAATAATTTAAAAATTGGTATGGTAGTTTAATGGGCGACTGGCCAACCACCTCATCACCGAGGTGGCTAACCGACGTTAAATGGGGACTAGCTACCTGAACCGGTCGCCTTTAGTGTAACCAAAAAACACTACCTCAGTCCATAACCTTTCTCCACACCCACACAGCCTTTCTCCGAACCCTTCAACCCTGTATCCCTATTCCTTTTCCTCCTTTCTCCTGACCACTCGACCCCGCGAGTGCAAGCATCCGCATACACTTGCATTGGCAGCTGTACTCACATGATTTCATGTCCCATCTCCCATAAGATTCCTGGCCAACTAATCAATTGACTGAGCAGCCCCCACTGAATATTGAAAATATCTAAGAAGGGCATTCATATTGCATAAATCTTTGTACAAATATGAATGAAATTATTAACTGAGCGAGGGAGGTGGATGCACGAAATTTAAAATGCATATATGATGAAGTTTATGAGAACAAATTTAAAATATATATATATCTAATATAGTAATGATAATCAAGCTAGATTAAATTTAAAATCGACTAGATTAAGCATGTTGATATGGCCATTAGGATATAGACTATATATATATATTCAAAGAAATGTGATTTTACTATTGGGAATAATTATAATTAAATGCATTATGATTAGTATTATATAGTTAATAAAATCTTCATAAAATTAAGGTAAAATTTTCTTACCTCAGGACTCCAAATTAAAAATCCGATTTCATACCATATCAGACCTCATATCGTTGAGCTTGCCATGATGTCATCCCTTCCACCATCACATAGAGGAAAAAAAGAAAAACAAATCTAAATTCTAAATGACCTCCCACTTCCCCATGCAAGATGGAGGAGGTGTCGAGGTGTCCAGAGTTTGTCTCATTCCAAGTTTTGCAACCTCACAACCCTACACATCTCGTCTCTTTTCTTTGGAAAAAACTTAAGAGCAAAGGCCCAATATCATTCCAAATGAAAATATATAAGTATTAACATACAGAAGGGATCAAAATAGGCTAAGAAGCCCAGACAGGATTCAACATAACAAATAGAAAGAAGGATAAGAAAGAACTAATAAGAAAACTATCAAATCAGACTAAAAAAAATCAAAAATTCATCAAAAAAATTGATGACAAGAGCTAACTCTTAGCTATCAAACTAAATGTTGAAGAGTCTCTGAGCTTGACACTAGCCCATCTCGCAAATATCGCTCATTCCGTGAGGGGCCTACCAAGGGACAAAGTATCTATTTTGGGAAGAACTTGCTAGGCAAAGTATAGGTCTCGCATGCACAAGATCCAACATGAGGGCTACAACAAGCAACGGCTCTAATAGTGAACTAGATTTGCAAAAAATTATCATTGCCCAGGTTCAAAAAAATTGAGGGGTCAATGTATGGAAAATTGAAGAAAAATAGAGATGGGGAAAAAGTTTTGGTATTGTAATTCACTCTAGGCTCAAAGCTCTCAATTATTCAACGTAGTTTTAACATGTGTTGGCCAAGAAGGCCTAATAGTTCATCGACTTATCATGTATGCAACCAGAGATTTAATCTTTGCTTCCATACCAAATATAGAGGTCTGCAGGTGGTGGAATTACTTTCTTTTCTCCCCAAATGACATAATTACGCAGATCAGATAAGATATCAAAGTCAGCAATAACTTTGTGTTCCAGATTGAACATAAGATTTATGATAGAGAATACTGCATCAAAAAAAGAGTTCCAATTTGGGAAAACACTCTGAATCAACTTCATAGACTCATTGCATTCAAAGAATAAATGAGTGTTTGACTCAAGGAAAGCTTTACAAAAAAAAAAAGTCTAATGTTTGAATCCTCTAGAGGAGAATTGATCTGAGGTTTTCAAGCCACCAAGATATGCCATCCAATCAAAATTACAAAATTGATAGCATAACCCTTAAACCATATCCAATCATACCGTCCACACTTTTGCAATTGTTCAAAAATAGATTTAGTTTGCTTAGTGGAGTTTAGCATGATCATTCCATAGAATGGAATCAGAATCAAAGCTTGGCCTAATATTCATTATGGAATTTTCTTCTTGAAATGAGCGCACATATTTTTAGTTCCCTCCAAAGTCCAGTTGTTGAAGGGTACTTTTCCCAAAAAAATCCATACTTATTCCACACCAATCAAAGAGGAATTGTTCAAAACTTTCCACATAATTTTGATTTTACTAATAAGATTTAAAGTGGACACCAAGAGCCTAGTTCCCTCTCTTATCTTTAGGCTAGTGACTTTATCCATGATATATAGATATAGTTTTTCTAATTTCACCACTATAGTAGAAAAGTTTATAGCCAATGAGGAGAGTTTCTTAAGAACATTTGGTAAGAGGATAGATTTGAACTAGTATGATAAGTAGTTATTGATGAAAGATCTTAAGAGTTGAAGCCTTCCACCATAAGAGAAATTTAGTTTTCCAACCCAAAACCATGCAAATAGTTTGTCAAACAGGTTGAAATGAAGATTTAAGAGGCCCATCCAAAGAGGCATCCCAAGATATTTGAATGAAAAATAACCTTTTGACATTTAGATATACATAACTCCTTGGAGCTTCTTTGGAGAAATAAATGATAGATTTTTCCATGGTTTGTTTCAAGTCTTATATAATTTGGAAGGTATCAAAGCATTTTTGAGAGATGACACCATGTTAGAATTTGCAATTCCATGACGTCATCCAAAATACAAGTGGGAAATGTTGTGAACACCTAGAGTTAAGGGTTTATAATTTATTAGCTCACCTCCCTCCAAAAAAATAAGAGAATGAATCCATGGCAATAGTGAAGGAGATAGAGGATAACCTTGTGTTAGCCCATTTGAGGAATTAAAAAATCCTCTAACTTCTCCATTAAGAACAATAGTGAAGGACACATCCATTATACAAGCCTTGATCCAACTAACAAATCATAGAGGGAAACCTTTAAGGGTTAATCTATGTAATAAAGAGTGATTGATCATCGAATGCTTTTCTCAAGTCAAATTTGGAAATGAACTTCTCATCCTTAGAATTAGAAGAGAAGTCAAGGAATATTTCATGAACAAGGGCCACATTAGCAGAAATATCCCTCTCCTTAATAAAAGCTGATTGAGCTGAATGGATAATATCGGGAGAAAACCTTTTGAGTCTTTTTGAGAGCATTTTGAATAAAAATCATAGAGCTTTGGTTGGAAAGCTCCTTGGAAGAAACCACCTTTTTAGTTCATGAACAATGATCTCCAAAGAAATGGGCCATTAGGTAACTTCAAGCTAATTATGGTTGCTCCAAATTATTTGTATGCATTTTTGATACAAAGAAAACTTGGGATGCTGTCCTTATGAATGGCCCGTGGTTCTTTGCCAACAATGTCATTAGAATGTATAAATGGGCACTGGATTTCACTCCAAAATCTTTAGGTGGACTGTCCTCCCCAAATTGGATTTGTTTCCTAGATCTACCTCTTCTCTACTGGGATAACAATAATATGGTCCGCATAGCATCTTTCAATGGTGAACCACTATGGGTGGATCACCAAACAAATGAGTGGGGGCAAAGTATGTATGTCATAGACTACATTAAGATTGATCTATCCAAAAAAAAAAAACTCTCAACAAGAGTTCGGATTAAGGGAGTGAATGGTTTCTTTTTACAGCATGTTGAATATGAAGGCATTACATAATTGTGTTTCCACTACGGGTTTGTTGGACACGAGATAGACTCTTGCCCCAACTTAAAGAAAGGCCCCTAAAGTAATCCACACCTCAACATGGGAGGACGGCCCCATCTTGTGGCACCAACCAGTAGCTCTACCCCTTTGAGAGAAGGGATTCTTGGCTAGAATAGAAAATCTGCTCTCCCAAGTGAAGTAGGGGAGTGAAGCAACTCCAAGTTGATTATTCCTCCACTCTCTGATCTCCCATATGATGATTTCAATGCCCACATTGGAAAATTGCAGTGCAGTATGACTGACCGATCTAAGCCTTCAATCTGTTGATAAACAATAAGGAAAATAACTAGTTTTAGTTGATGAAGACTATCGTCCTTGGGTCTTTGTTACAAGGATGAAGAAGCCAAGTAATCATGAAGCCTCTAAAACACTTATAACTGACCTCAATGGCAGGAACTATTAGCAGTATCCCAAGATCAACTCGGGTGGGAAGATGGAGGGTGGCAAATCAGGATCCAATATTAGAGGAACTATGGAGGCTAAGTGGGAGGCTCCCTCACAAGGAGCAAATCTTAAAACTCCAACAATATTCAAGGCTTCTTCCAGCAGCCTAAACTCTCTTAATCTTCCTAAGAAGTCACCCTCTAGTAAGAGTAGATCTGAAAAACAACGAGTTCCAATGGCCCATTTTGATTGAGAAATCAAAGCAGTTTATTGAAATCCTCTCCAAGAAGAAGAAAAATGTGATCATTGAAGTTGCGGATGGCAGGGACACATCTCCTATGGGTGCTTAATGATTACTTTTCTAATTTGGAATTGCCGAGGGATCTGGAAGAAGGCCACAAGCAGTACGACACCTCATTGGAGAGGACAATGCTCTCCTTATTGGCCTCCTAGAAACTAAGGTTGAGGAAATTAGTAGAAATGAAATTGACACTATTAGTGGGAGGAATTGGGACTTCATTCATCATCCAGTTAATGTAAAATTAGGTGGTATTCTAGTCCTCTGGAGGAAAGAATTGATCTCTTTTGATCTTATAGCTCTATCCGAGCAATGCATCATCAGAAAGCTTATCTCCCAGATAAAAGTATATGGCTAGCTGCTGTTGTATATGCCAACAATGACTATCATGCTAGAAGAGCCCTTTAGAGTCAACCCTCCCCCTTTGGAAGAGAGATTGCCTACTATAGTTGGTGTGGATTTCAACTACATTACTAGTGGAAACAACAAGAAAGGAGGTAAATCATTCAGCTACTCTCCAGTTGTCCATGAATTGGAGGAATTTATGCGAAAGAATGACTTGCATGACCTTGATTTTATGGGCCCAAGATACACTTGGACTAATAATAAAGAAAGGAGGAATAGAATATGGGTTTGGCTAGAACGTTTCCTCATCAATTCTGCAACCTCTAATTGAGTCCCATCTGCAAAGACTATGCATCTAACCCAAATTGCTTCCGATCATTGCCCCATCCTCCTATATGTTGTTCAGCCCTATGTGTACAAAAGGTAGAGATGGATCTGATTTGAAGACACTTGGCTCTCATACCCAATGGCTTGGAAGCTTATGTGGAAGTGCTGGAATAAACAGGTTCTTGGATCCAAAGCTAAAATCAAATCCTTAATCTAAAATACAGCTGCACATTGAAGAACCTTTTTTACTGGAGTAAGAATCAATTGAAGGAGTTGGAATACAACAAATTGAAGCTAGAAGGCAGAATCAATGAGTTGCGGCATATTGATTGCTTCATAGTAGGACTTTTGGTGACTAAGGAGACTAAACTCAGCCAGAAGGTTAACAAACTGAATTCCACCTTTGCTTGACTCTATATCTGGTGGAAACAAAGAGTGAAAGTGCGATGCCTGGAAAATGGTGATGTAAACATGAATTTCTTTTTACATAGTGGCCTCAGCCAGATGTAGATGCAACATGATTTCTGGAGTTAAACTTGCTGATGGATAGTTCTCTGAGGATCTTGATGCTATTCATTTCAGATTCCTAGAATTCTTCAAGAAAAAAGGAGAACCACCAAAATCTCCATGGTGGGATGACCATCCTTTGTTGAAAGTCTGCATATTGCAAATGATATTGGTAAACTCTTGGAGGCCAATGTTGGGGAACAGGAAATTTGGGAGGTTATCAAATCTATGGGTGCTAACTGAGCTACAAGTATTGATGGAATCACTATATCTTTCTATCAATACTTTTGGAGAATCAATGGGCAGGATGTTTGTGAATTCAGGAAGGAGTTCTTCAGCACGGGGGAAATTCCTTCGACATGGAAAGAAACCCTTATTATGCTTACTCTTAAGACACCTAGTGTTGATTGCCCTACAAAGTTCCATCCTATCAGCTTATGTAAGATGATCTATAAGGTCATTGCCAAGATTCAGGTCCTGAGAATAAAAAACTTGCTTCCAAATCTCATTGTCGAAGAGCAAGGAGCCTTTGTTCCACATCGATCCATTTCACACTACTCCTTAATAGCTTGGGAGATCATTAATAAGTTTCAGTGTTCCACCTCAATGAAAGAATTTATGGCCATCAAAGTGGATATGGAACAATTCTATGATCGAGAGTTGAGACACTCTAGCCTTGGTTTTGTAGAAGTTTGGCCTCCCTCAGAAGTTCAATAATTGGATTCTCAAGTGTGTTACCCTCCCAACCTTTTCTCTTCTTTTTAATGAAAGTAGATCGGAGTGAATCCAAGCCCAATGTGGGTTTCGACAAGGATGGCCATTGTCTCCATATCGCTTCATTCTATGCTTGGCACTTCTCTCCATAGCCTTCAAGCAATATGGGGAGGATCTAGGAGTGGCTATTGCAAATGGGGGAACATGGATTTTACATCTTCTGTATGCCAATGACATCCTCATTACCCCTAAATCCTTGGTTAGTCATGCTTAATAGATCATTGACATCTGGACAAGTATTTCAATTGGACGGGACAAAGGGTGAATGTAGCCAAATGTGCCATCCTCTTTAGCAAAGATACACACAATTGGAAAGCTAATTGAATTGCTCGAATGGTAGGGTTTTAAAAGGTCAAAGAGCTTGATTATTTAACCATCAAACTGACTATAAGAAGACTGACCAAGAGGGACTTTACCAATCTGATCCAAAGAGCTCAAAGTAAGATTTGCTCTTAGGGAGTCTGATCCCTATCTATGGCTGATCGGGTTACACTAATTAATGCTTCCCTCCTTGCCTCCTCTACCTACAAAATCACCCACACTATGGTTCTTAAAATATTCTCACTAAAATTGAACAAATGGGAAGAGGTTTTCTTTGGCAATCCAAGCCCAACCAACACAACATCCATTATATCGCCTAGAAGGAAATTTGCAAGCCATTTCAGTTGGGAGGGCTTGGGTTCCATGTTGTGGGCCAATGGATGGGTTCACTCTGGGCTAGGTTTGCTTAGGAGTTCCTTTCAAAAATATACACATAGTTGCATCAATGTCTAAGAGAGAAACATAGCTCAGATTGTTGGAGAAGGCGGCCTATATGTGGCAATTCCATCAACTGGGCGATCCTTGACGAGGGAGTTTGTACCCATTCTCACATTATTCGATGGAAAGTGGCAAATGTGGAGCTGATTGACCTGCTTAACCATGCTTGGATTGCTAACATTTCTTTGGGTTAATGACCAACTTTCATCAATATGGAGAACATTGATAATTTAAACTTCAATGAACTGATTATTTAAAATGGACAATGGGACATGGTGCGGCTAGAGCAACAGTTTGGCACTGAATTGAGAGGGTTAATAGCTGTTGTTCAAATTCATGAAGACCTGTAGGGAGATTGGCTTGAATTGCTGAAGCTTCCTCTTGGTAAATCGATTACTTCTATGGCTTATGAGGCCCAATTCCAAGTTGATGTGAAATAGTTTAGATTGTTGTACCACCTCAAGTTGCAACCAAGAATAAAAATGTTTGGTGGAGGTTAAAAAAGAATGCTTTTCCAACTGATAGTTGATTGAAGAAAAGGTGCATCAAAGATACTATTGAATTCCCATGGGGATGCAACCAAGAAGAGGATGTTGAGCATGTGGCTGTGCATTATTATTTCATGGCTAGTATCCACAAAATCTTGGCCTGTTGGGGCTTCTCCATCCTTTCTTTCTCTAACATGGTGGAGCTGCTCCGTGCCCTCTCCAAAGTAAAAAAAAGTAGGACATTGCATGGGCTAGATTGTATTGCTCGATGATATATCATGTTTGGAGAACCAGAAATGGAAAGACCCATGGTCAACTACATGGGACCCTAAAGATTACGCCAATACTATGGAAACCCTCACACACTCTATCATTAAGAGCACTAGGATAATCAGGAAGTCTCATAGCCTATTCCTTCATATATCATGATGCCAGAAGGTTAACGAACTGAATTCCACCTTTGCTCGACTCAATATCTGGTGGAAACAAAGAGCAAAAGTGTGATGCCCGGAAAATGGTGATGTAAACATGAATTTCTTTTTACACAGTTGCCTCAGCCAGATGTAGAGGCAACGTAATTTTTGGAGTTAAACTTGCTGATGGATAGTTCTCCGAGGATCCTGATGCTATTCATTTTAGATTCCTAGAATTCTTCAAGAAAAAAGGAGAACCACCAAAATCTCCATGGTGGGATGGCCATCCTTTGCTGAAAGTATGCATATTGCAAATGATATTGGTAAACTCTTGGAGGCCATTGTTGGGGAACAGAAATTTGGGAGCTTATCTAATCTATGGGTGCTAACGGATCTACAAGTATCGATGGAATTAATGTATCTTTCTATCAAAACTTTCAGAGAATCAATGGGCAGGATGTTTATAAAGTCATGAAGGAGTTCTTCAGCATGGGGGAAATTCCTTCATCATGGAAAGAAACCCTTATTATACTTACTCCTAAGACACCTGGTGTTGATTGCCCTACAAAGTTCCATCATACCAGCTTATGTAAGATGATCTATAAGGTCATTGCCAAGATTACGGTCACGAGAATAAAAACTTGCTTCCAAATCTCATTGTCGAAGAGCAAGGAGCCTTTGTTCCACATCGATCCATTTCACACCACTACTTAATAGCTTGAGAGATCATTAATAAGTTTCAGTGTTTCACCTCAATGAAAGAATTTATGGCCATCAAAGTGGATATGGATCAATTCTATGATCGGATGAGTTGAGACACATTCTAGCCTTGGTTTTCTAGAAGTTTGCCTCCCTTAGAAGTTCAATAATTGGATTCTCAAGTGCCCTCCCAACCTTTTCTCTTCTTTTTAATAAAAGTAGATCAAGGTGAATCTAATCCCAATGTGGGTTTTGACATGGATGGCCATTGTCTCCATATCTCTTCATTCTATGCTCAGCACTTCTCTCCATAGCCTTCAAGCAATATGGGGAAGATCTAGGAGTGGCTATTGCAAATGGGGAAACATGGATTTTACATCTTCTGTACACCAATGACATCCTCATTACCCCTAAATCCTTGGTTGGTCATGCTTAATAGATCATTGACATTTTGGACAAGTATTTCAATTGATGGACAAAAGGTGAATGCAGCCAAATGTTCCATCCTCTTTAGGAAAGCTACCCACAATTGGAAAGCTAACTGAATTGCTCGAATGGTAGGGTTTCACCAGGTCAAAGAGCTTGATTATTTAAAAATCAAACTAACTATGAGAAGACCGACCAAGAGGGACTTTACCAATATGATCCAAATAGCTCAAAGTAGGATTTTCTCTTAGGGAGTCTGATTCCTATATATGGCTGGTCGGGTTACACTAATTAATGTTTACCTTCTTTCCACCTCTACCTACGAAATCACCCACACTATGGTTCTTAAAATGTCCTCACTAAAATTGAACAAATGGGAAGAGGTTTTCTTTGGCAATCCAAGCCCAACCAACACAGCATCCATTATATATGCTTGGAAGGAAATCTATCATTGTGGTTGGGAGGGCTCGAGTTCCATGGTGCCAATGGATGGTTCACCTAGGCTAGGTTTGCTTAGGGGTTCCTCTCAAAACCAAACACACTATTGCATCAATGTCTAAGAGAGAAATATAGCTCGGATTGCAGGAGAAGGCAGCCTAGATGTGGCAATTCCATCAACTGGCGATCCTTACCTAGGGAGCATGTAGCCATTCTCACATTATTCGATGGCAAGTGGCAAATGTGGAGCTGATCGACCTACTTAACCATGCTTGGATTGCTGACATTTCTTTGGCTAAATGACCAACTTTCATCAATGTGGAGAATATTGATAATCTAAACTTCAATGAACTGATTATTGAAAATAGACAATGGGACATGGTGCGGCTAGAGCAACAGTTTGGCACTAAATTGAGAGGGTTGATAGCTGTTGTTCGAATTCATGAAGACCTACAGGGGGAACCTGAAGCTTCCTCTTGGTAAATCGATTACTTCTATGGCTTATAAGGCCCAATTCCAAGCTGATGTGAAATAATTCAGATGGCTGTCCCACCTTAAGCTGCAACTAAGAATCAAAATGTTTGGTGGAGGTTAAAGAAGAATGCTTTCCCAACTAATAGTTGATTGAAGAATAGGGGCCTCAAAGATACTCTTGAATGCCTATGGGGATGCAACCAAGAAGAGGATGTTGAGCATGCGGCCATGCATTATTATTTCATGACTAGTATCCACAAAATCCTGGCCAGTTGGGGCTTCTCCATCCTTTCTTTCTCTAACATGGTGGAGCTACTCCGTGCCCTCTCCAAAGTAAAAAAGCACGATCTTGCATGGGCTAGATTGTATTACTCAATGATATATCATGTTTGGAGAACCAGAAATGAAAAGACCCATGGTCGACTACATGGGACCCTGAAGATTATTACTGTCAATACTATGGAAACCCTCACACACTTGGTCTCCATCAACTGGCAATCCTTACCGAGGGAGCATGTAGCCATTCTCACATTATTCAATGGCAAGTGGAAAATGTGGAGTTGATTGACCTGCTTAACCATGCTTGGATTGCTAACATTTCTTTGGGTAAATGACCAACTTTCATCAATATCGAGAACATTGATAATCGAAACTTCAATGAACTGATTACTGAAAATGGACAATGGGACATGTTGCGGCTAGAGCAATAGTTTGGCACTAAATTGAGAGGGTTGATAGTTGTTGTTTGAATTCATGAAGACCTACAGGGAGATTGGCATGAATTGCTGAAGCTTCCTCTTGGTAAATCGATAACTTCTGTGGCTTATGAGGCCCAATTCCAAGCTGATGTGAAATAATTCAGATGGCTATCCCACCTTAAGCTGCAACCAAGAATCAAAATGTTTGGTGGAGGTTAAAAAAGAATGCTTTTCCAACTAATAGTTGATTCAAGAATAGGGGCCTCAAAGATACTCTTGAAGGCCTATGGGGATGCAACTAAGAAGAGGATGTTGAGCATGTGGCCGTGCATTATTATTTCATGGCTAGTTTCCACAAAATCCTGGCCAGTTGGGGCTTCTCCATCCTTTCTTTCTCTAACATGGTGGAGCTGCTCCGTGCCCTCTCCAAAGTAAAAAAAGCAGTACCTTGCATGGGCTAGATTGTATTGCTCGATGATATATCATGTTTGGAGAACCAGAAATGCAAAGACCCATGGTCGACTACATGGGACCCTGAAGATTATTACTGTCAATACAATGGAAACACTCACACACTTGGTCTCCATCAACTGGTGATCCTTAACGAGGGAGCATGTATCCATTCTCACATTATTCAATGGCAAGTGGCAAATGTGGAGCTGATTGAACTGCTTAACCATGCTTGGATTGCTAACATTTCTTTGGCTAAATGGCCAACTTTCATCAATGTGGAGAATATTGATAATCTAAATTTCAATGAACTAATTTTTGAAAATGGACAATGGGACATGGTGCGGTAGAACGCAGTTTGGCCGAATTGAGAGGGTTGATAGTTGTTGTTTGAATTCATGAAGACCTGGAAATTGGCCTGAATTGTTGAAACTTCCTCTTGGTAAATCGATTACTTGTATGGCTTATAAGGCCCAATTCAAGGCGATGTGAAATAATTGATGGTCCCACCTTGGCAACCAAGAATCAAAATGTTTGGTGGAGGTTAAAAAAGAATGCTTTTCCAACTAATAGTTGATTGAAGAATAGGGGCCTCAAAGATACTCTTGAATGCCCATGGGGATGCAACCACGAAGAGGATGTTGAGCATGTGGCTGTGCATTATTATTTCATGGCTAGTATCCACAAAATCACGGCAAGTTGGGGCTTCTCCATCCTTTCTTTCTCTAACATGGTGGAGCTGCTCCGTGCCCTCTCCAAAGTAAAAAAAAGTAGGACCTTGCATGGGCTAAATTGTATTGCTCGATGATATATCATGTTTGGAGAACCAGAAATGCAAAGACCCATGGTCAACTACATGGGACCCTGAAGATTATTACTATCAATACTATGGAAACCCTCACACACTTGGTCTCCTTTCCCTTTTTCTTCTACTTTGGATAATACCTAGGTCATAGGCTATTCCTTCATATATAATTTGCCTTGTACTTGGTTGGCTAAAGGCCATTGTTGATGGCTCTCTAGGGCTAGTGGTATTGATATTGGTATTATTATCTGGGAAGATAGTGGTAGCTTCATCAAGGTTGTGGGACATAATCTTCTGCATTGGGATAACACATTTGTAGAACTCTAAGCAATGCTCCACCTAAGGCATGTCATCGAACCATGAATGTATTAATATAATGGCATCATTGTGGAAGGGGACAACATCAATGTGGTAAATTATATGAAGCAAAGCATGAAGGATGAGATTTAGAGAGGCAGACCCCCCGGATAGCCCAGACAAATTTTTTTTGAAGAACTTCTACCATGTCATATTCTCGTATATGAATAGAGACAACAATATGCTTGTAGATTTTTGTGCTGAAACAGCTACAAGTGTATCCTTTTTGTGGTTAGATAGTGATATTGATGATATCCCTCATTTTTTTATAATTTTGGAGGAAGATAGATCACACGTTGTAGCTTCTTAGCTTTGTTTCTTTTTGAACCTTTCTTGTACTTATTTTACTATCAATGCAAATGCATACTTTCAATATTAAGACAAACAATTATGAGCTGTAGATAAAATCATAAAAGTCACAAAATGAAGTCAAAGCTATTACAATGTGGTTGCTTGGCAAAACTTTTCATCCATTGACAAGTAAAAATGATGTAGATGGTCCAAAAAGTTGAGCTAAGTAGATCAAACAATCCAAATAAAGTTCTTAACATTACAAGAAGAATATTTTATTTTAATCTTTATTCTTTTAAAGTAACATCTAGATATAAAAAATGAAAAACTAAATACACATATAGATAACTTGGATAAATTAAACATGGTAGTTCAATCCATAGAAAACCAATCAAAATCAAACAGATGAATCAGCTACAATCATGAAAAACTCATAGCAAAATCACTTGGGCAAACTAACAACATCACCCAACAAGTCAGCAACTCTAATTTCACTTAAGGCAACTATTTTATCTAACAAGTCAACAATTTGATCCAATGAACAAATGGTTTCACTTAACCAAGTAAGGTGCCTTCACCCAACAAGTTGGCCACATTGTCTAGTAAGATGGTAACTTGAGCTAACTAAAAGTCCATAAATAAATGCAATTTTCAACCAAAGATAAAGATTCTTTTCTTATATATATGACTACATGCATTTTGCAATTATAATGCAATCTCATAATATATGTTCACCTTGTATAAATTTTCATGTAGCACTAAAACTCCTCAAGTTATAAATAAGAGCTTAAGGGAAGGCTTGACACACAAAGTTTATGGTACTTTAAATTCTCTTCCTTAAAAGCTTTAATAACTTTTCTCTCTAAATTATCTGAATCTACTTTCTTTCTTTCTACTTATTATTTTCTATCTTGTGATTCTTGGGGATCATTTTGTTGTTGTCCATAAACAATTTTAGGTTCAATAGATTTGATATGTGTTTGATTTGCCCTTTATTTTATACTCTATACTTAATGTAACATTTGTGTCTCCTTATCTCGGTTGCCTTTTATTTTATACTCATCAATACTTAATGTAACATTTGTGTCTCATTATCCCATAAATGAAGGTATCTTTTAACCATGTGAATTGATGTATGTTATTGTTTTATGGCTATATCATATCTTGTGGTAATGATTTGCTTATTTTAATTCTAATGGAACATTGAACATACTTAATATCTACATAGCAGAAAAAAAAACAAAAGTAGTAATCTGTGATTGATAGGAACAACAACAAAGTTTTGATCATCTATAACTTCATCTATATTATTTATTCGTTCTAGTTTA
Source organism: Cymbidium sinense (assembly GCA_021442155.1). Lineage (NCBI taxonomy): Eukaryota > Viridiplantae > Streptophyta > Magnoliopsida > Asparagales > Orchidaceae > Cymbidium > Cymbidium sinense. Next base: position 35,167 of record JAKCPB010000873.1, on the reverse strand, counting down.
GGCATTTTAATCAATATAAATATTCATTTAAGTTGTTATCGAATAATAATATTCACTAAGATCTTCTTCTTGATCAAATAATTCATAAATTTCATTTTCCTAATTGACTTCAAAATATCAAATATGGGTTCTAATTCTTATTTGTCTATAATTTGATCAGATATTATTCCTGAAACTTTCATTCTTTTGGGACATTCATTTGCATAATGTCCTTCTTCTTTACATAACCAGCATTTGTGTAGTTTTTTAGTTTTTATTAAATTATTTTCATCTAAAATTTATTTTCTTTTGATTTAGTTTTTGTTTATTTGTCTTCTTAAAGAAATTTTCTTATTATTACAGATTGATCCTATACATGAATTTATATTTTTTGAACATCCCCATTGATGTGCAACTAGATCATTTTTTTACAACATAAAGATTGTTTATATATATATATTTATTTTGTTGATGTAAATCTCTTTGTTGGCACGCTTCTGCTAACTTTCTTTAGCAAATAAATTTCCATACATATTACAATAAACACAAGAGATCTACACATATTACAATGAACACAAAATATTGTGATATTAACCATGCATGTTTATGTACTCCTAGCTATTCTTATAATAGTAATTTCCCATCTTATGAATCGAAAATAAGAGAAGAAAAAGAAAGGTCTAAATGACTAAAATTAATAGAATTAGAAAAAGTTTTTTTCTCTTTTAAATGATAAACCTTACCAAAGATTATTTAGACAACGAATTTAAAATAATTTTAGATTTATTAAAAATTAATATTTTTAATAATTAGTTAGAAGTCTTCCTCGAAGAACAAATCTTCCATGGAAGGCATTTGTGGCATATTATTTATAAATTGGTGTTGATGTAAGACTAAAATCAATTCGTCCTATTCTTGAGATTCATTTATATTTATTACTTCCTTAATCCTTATTGCACCTTGAATATTACTATAATTTTGTCTAGATAAGGATACCAAGATAAATTTTCTTGAGTTTTTATTTCTTGTAAACCAAATTCAGTACAAACACATTCAGAAATATAGCTGTTATGGCTATATTATTATTAATAATTTGGAAAATTGATCAATTTAATATTATTACTACTCAAAAAGAATTACAAAGATTCTATTAATTATGTCGAAGCCTTTATAAAAATTTAACTATTTTATGGGCTCTTCTCCAAAAGAAATTGAGAAAAATATGACATGGAATTGGGATAAAATTGATGATGATATTTTACAAAATATTAAAACAACTTGTAAAATCTCCTATATTAAACCTCAGAGTGTCACAGATAATGAGAATACATGAAGGCATGTATCGAAATGGACTACCATATAACTAAAAATACAAGACAAGCAAGTAAAGAAATAAAAGAAAAATTTTGTAAAAAGATGCAAAAATAACAATTACACAGCTGTATCTTTTGCAAATGTAAAAACACCTTATAGTCAGTAAAAGAAAAATTAGAATCCAAGCTGCTAGAAACTAAGATGACAGCCATGATGACAGCAATTAACTGACGTAAGCAATGACGCTAACAATTGAAAAAAGGCAAGCACTTACGTCATCCTCCAATAAAAACTGATACTTCTCATATCTATATAAGAGATATAAAATGGAAGATGGAGGCGATTGAGAACAAACCTCTTCTACACTTCTCTAAACCCGTGAAGAATTTATGTGCTATGACAGCTAAAACTTATCTTTTCTAGGTCATGTCTATTAGTATGCTTTAATTTTTGTCCATATGTAAGTCTGTTATGCATCTGTATCCTATGTTGATTTCAATAAAATCTTATGTTATTATACTTTTTATATGATCTAGCTATGCTTAGTGTAGGAAACAAATGAAAGCTATGCTATTATTCTCTAAAGTAATCATATAAGTTGTTAAACATGTTGGGGTGCTATTTAAAAATAAAGAGAAATGATAACAAAATTCTATATATGATGATCTCAACTTACTCTTTGATTGAACAAAACTATCATATTAATGAAAGGAACTCTAGCCATTAAAAAGTAATTAAAATTTAAAATATTTATAAATGAACATTTTATTATTAGAACTGATAATTAAATTGCTATATCATTTATAAAAGGAAAAATAGTTGACTCCTTCCAAATAAAAAACTTATTCGATGCAAAGTTGATTTTGCTTATAGTTTTAATATTGAACATATTGAAGGAAAACATAATATGTCATTAACTTGAGAGAACTCGCAAGACATGAGCATTGAACACGAGCTAATACCGGACATAACATCAATAATGGAGGAACTAGATATAATGACATACAAGATCTCTAAAATATGATGATCAACTTATTGATAATTATGTTCAAATACTCAAATTTTAGATATGAAAATTAGAATGTGAGATCTCATAGCAACAAAATATTGGAGAAACTACATAAAGTAAAGAATTATCTCAATGGAGAATTAGATGACAAGGAGCTACCCTCTATTTCTCACTTATGAACTTTGTGCAATTACAAAAGGCAACTCCTTCTACTTAGTATAACTAAAAAAGCGACATAGATCCAAACTCTTATTCTTTGATTTTACTAAAAAGAACAAAGAAACAAAAATATGCTTGAAATTGTAGATGAATGCCAACAATTCTCAAGATTTCAAGAAAAAATTAATCCGCAAATATATTTTCATACATTAGGAATTACAAATGTAATATACATATATGGAGATACAGATCCCTCACTAGTTCAAGAATTATATTCTAGTGGGATGATAAAATTACCCTATTTAGAAAGTCTTAAAACAATTAACAAATTACCAAAAAGTAATTATTGAGGCGGTAGAGTTGTTCCAATCAATCCTAAACCATTGGAATATCTATATCAAGGTATCACAAACCTATCTAGAGATAAATGAAGGGATAATTACAACGATACAACTTAGAATTAGCGGAGCCATTACCAAAATACAAAAATAAAATGTCAATAAAAGAAGTAAAGAAGATGACCTTTATCATCTATGGACAAAACAAAAAAAGATGGGTACATCAAACATATGGGTTTACCAATATTTTAATAAGCTATTTGTAAAGGAGATTCCTTTGCCTTTGCTTTTTTGTATAGTGGATTCTTTTACTTTATTCCATCCCTCTATTCCAATGTTTCTATTGTGGCCAACTTGATAAGACAATTATGGGCGCTTTTGGCATTTAATTAATACAGCTTTATTAGAGATAATTGTGTTATTCTAAATGTATATTTGTTACTAATATACCATCTCCTACAAAAATTGTTCCATTTTCTTCGGAGAACTTGATTCCAACATCACAAAAAAAAGTTAAATTAAATTTTAATTTTTTCAAATTTATTAGCTTTTAAAGTATGCTTTAATAAAATTAATTGTACTTTCAAGCCAAGAATTATATCAAAGTATAATGATGTGTTGTATAATGCTTAGATGATGACAACAAAAAATTATATTACAACAAAAGATGCTTAAACTATGAAAGATCAACTTGTCTATTTATATATATATATATATATATATATATATATATATATATATATATATATATATATAATATAGAGTTATCTCCCTCCTTACCATCTTGGAATGAAGATAGCTCCTTCTCATTGAAGGATTGCTTTGCATGCAATTTTGAAGATATATTCTCATTGCATTACAGTCATGCATATCTACATATATAATGCAAGCCTATGATGCTTTTCTATAGTATCTTCCACACTACTCATGTCTCCATCTTGTTGTTCTTCAACTAATATTTTAGGATTAATGATATTATTTAATCGATGGGGATAACCATGATGAGATTATGAAGGTTTAAGTCATCCTTGAAAATATCATCAATAGGCCTCCTTCTAGAGCATTTCTAATAGTATGATTCCAAATCTTTAGACATCTCCCGAGCTAGATAGATGGGCTCCTCTTCCATATTCTATAAATTAGCTGGAGAACTTTCAGTAATTGTATGTTTTTGAACTTTATTTGTTTGCATAGTTTTGATCTATCTTTTTTGGTTTTCTATTCCTAACAATTCAAGGGAAGTTGAAGAATTCAGTTTAAGTATATCATAATGCTTAGAAAAGTACTCGCTTGGTGCAACATAAACAATAGTTCCTTTAGTCCAACTCTTACTATCTGAATTTTGGAGAGGTATGCTTATAGATTCAGAAAGAATTCTTGCTAGCCCAAAATCTCCTACATGAGCTATCAAGTCTTCATCAAGTAGGATGTTGCTTGGCTTCATATCACAATGGATAATGGGTGGCTTATAACTATGGTGAAGATATTCCAAAGTGCCAGTGACATTAATGGCAATGTTCGCTCTAGTTGAAGAAAAACTCCTCCATCACTCACATTCTTAGTGCAACAGCTTGTCTAAATTTCCCTTGGGCATGAATTCAAAGTCAAGAGCTTTGAAATCTTTGTCATTAAAATCAATGTTCGAAGATGTCAACACTCTTTCAAGATTAGAGTGTCAAATGTTTTTAAAGCATCACATTCAATTGTGAAACTTGAAGCCTCCTCATATGTTAAGGTCAAATACTTTGATGGTTGTTGTTGTTTGGTGTGTTTTGTACACCAACCCATATCTTCCTCTCCCTACAATATTAGTAGAAGAGAACTCATCGGTTGCTTTAACTAACTCTGCATAAGAAATCATTGGAAATGGTTCTTCTATAGTTGCTCTGTGTGAAGCATTTGTTATTCTCTGATGTTGTATTTTGTACATGTAGTAGTACAGAATAGCAAAAAAGGATAGGAAGATGAGGAGTGCACCTAGGATTTGGAACAAAATCTTGAGAACACGATGAAGCCTCCTCTTTATTTTGTTGTTGTTTTTATAATCTTTGACACACGTAAGAAGGTGATGTTTGTGAATCCCTCCATATAGCTTGTTTCCATCAAGATCAATCGCCATTGCATTTTTAAAACACAACATTTGGCACTTCACCTTCAAAATTGTTATATGATAGATTCAATAGATTGAGCAAGTTGAGATTTTGGAGAGAATCTGGAATAGCCCTGACATGTTATTTCAAGAAAGGTCTAATTTTTCTATGCTCAGCTTTCTATAGCAAGTAGGGAAATAAAACAAGTTACTTGTAGAGTTTGTTAACATTTGCCGACTTAAAGTGTTTGTATCATGCCTTTGAATCTATTGCGAGAAAGGTCTAGCACACTGAGACTCATGAGCTTGTTAACTTCTTGGGGAATCTTCCCATTAAAATGGTTGTCAGACAAAACCGGATAGTTTGATAGCACATGAATGCTTAGAAGTTCTTTAGGAATGGTGCCTACAAGGTTGTTATGCATGAGACTCGAAGTTTAGGGATTTCCAAAATTTGAAGGAATGGATCCTGATAATTGATTATTGCCCAAATCCAATTTGCTGAGGTTGGTGAGGTTCACCGTGGACTGAGGGATGGCTCTGTAAGTCTGTTGGTGCCAAAAGAAAGCTCCTACAATAACTTAATTTTCCCAATCTTGTGTGGTATTTCTCCCATGAGATTGTTGAACTCCAGTCCCAAGAAATTCAAGTTGATGAGCTTATCAATTTTGGATGGGATGCTTCCTGAGATATGGTTGCGGCCAATTGAGAGGAATTGGAGCTAGATCAAAAGGTTGACAATAGATTTTGATAGAACACCCCGAAGTTCATTCATGTGAAGAGTTGAGGCATTGTAAGCCAGTGTAGTTGGTCAGAGAATCAATAAATTTCCCGCTTTCTGCATCATCAAATTCAAATTCATTAAATGCTAAGGAAAGGTGGTTGAGATTCTACAAATTTCCAAGATGGAAGTCACGTGAGAGTTTGTTTACACCCATTTCAAACACGAGGGTACAATTAATGAGAGCTTGAATTAGAGATTCAATGAGCATGATACCACCTAAATATAGGATTTTATAAGAAGAGTAATGCAGTTGAAAGGTCAATAAAGATGATTCAGGCTCAAAGAAAGCCCACATAAGTGCGAGAGGTTGAAGATACAAAAAGGAATGATGCCTGACAATTATTCAAACTCAGACTTAAATTTATTAGATTTATGAGGCTTCAAATTTGAATGAATCCCTTGAGCCACCATGTAAAAAATTCTATGGATAAAATATTTCCCAGAAGTTGGGATGTTGCCATTATTGTTGTAGTTAATGGCCGTATTTGAGCAAGAAGAAGAAGGCGAGGGAATTTTACTAGAAAAATTATTTCTGCTTAACTCGAGGATTATAACCTTGGAACTCAGGTTGGTCGAAAATGCTCCTTGAAGGGAATTGGCACTCAAACTGAGAAGTTGCAGACGCTTCAAGCACGAGAGACTGGGAGGGATCTCACCATACTGAGGTGAGATCAAGCCTTCTGAGGAAGGTGAGATTGGATGTATAAGTTGGAAGAGAACCTGTCAGTTTGAGATCCAAAGTCGTGACTGTCGATGCTTGCCACCACATGTGACCCCTTCCCATGTGCAAAAAAAGCTTATTAGTGTCATTGCTCCATGAACTCGTGAATGGGAAGAAGAAGAATCGCATTCGATCTTCAAGAGTTGATGCTTGAAACAAACAAGTGCTTTATAATTTGTCGCATTGTTATGGACAGTAATGGAGGAGAGTGGATATAAAAGATATGAGTATAAAAGCAATAGGAAGAGAGCTACAGGAACCTCACACTAATTAAAAAATCTTCCATCGACAACTTCATGAATCTAATTTTAGATTCTGTTATTACTGAGCTCGATACTTGGAATTTTTTTTAAAATAAGTATTGTATTAACTTTAATTAATTATTTAATTAGGTTTTAAAAAAATTAAAATAGGTATGGTCGGCCATTTAATGGGCAACTGGCCAGCCACCACATCACTGAGGTGGCTAACCGCCTTGTTAAATGGGGACTAGCTACCGATCAAGCTCCCCTTTGGTGACGGGTTCGCCAAAATTTTAAACACTCCCTCAACCTTTCTCCACACCACGACCCTCTCAACCTTTCCAACCTTGTATCCCTCTTTTCCTCCTTTCTCCACTCACTCGAGTGCAAGCATCCGCACACTTGCATTGGCGTCATCACACATGATTTCATCTCCCATCTCTCGTAAGATTACTGACCAACTAATCGACTATTGAAATACCCATTTTATTCCCCACATTTAAGGTATATTTATGAGATTTATTTTGAACTTTATTATGAAGATGTATGGATGTGTAGGGTTTATGATTTGAGCCTAATTTGAAATAAATTTATTGTACAAGAGTATAACCTCGTTGTAGAGGTGAGTGGGCAACCGCTTTGCTAATTTTAGGTTTGCACTTTGTTAAAGAGATTTGGCAGGCTTGACTTATAAGAATTATGTATAATAGAAGCACACAAAGGATGTTGGGATAGAATAGTATGTAGGTTTTGTTAGATTTAGTTTATTCTATTTTAGGTAAATCTTATGTGCAGCGAAGCTACCCATTAATTATTTGCTTAGTGAGTATTGTTGAGCCCTAAATTATTTAGATCTAACTTTACACAGATCAATTTGTGCTTAAGTATGTACATTTTGATCACCCAATACTGTAGGTTGGTTGATAAGCATACTTTATGATGAGTCAAAATCTTATATCTCTGATCCTTTTCTATGACGGGCAACTACACATTGATGATTGTTTATTCCAAGTTATATCAGAGAAAAAAATTATCCTACATGAATATCACATCATACAAACTTAGAAGATTTAAAACAGAAAGTGTTGAGATCATACACTATGATGTAGAAAATTTCACAGATGGATCTATCATGTTGTTTCCCTGTTGGCTCGGATTCATAGCATCTATGATTTCTGACAATGAAGTCTACAGTGTTATACTGGATGAAGCTTCCCGTCAAACATTAATTCTTTATGTGGAAGTAAAGCCATATTGTAGTACTTCAACAGAAACTGATATGGATGTCATGCAGCGTAATAATCCTTCTGAATACGCAGATGACTTCACTTTGCCAATAACAACTGTGTTACAATGAAGCTGCGAGGATGCATAACCAAGGTTAGTAGTTACTTTAAAGAAAATTATCTTGCCAATTTTAGGGTTCCATGTATCTTAAGTTTTATTCACGTTAAGGTCATTACACATAACCCAAATGTTTGCACGCTTGCATGAGCAACCCACTGCATCAAGGTTTCTATCTGATGATGAGTATTAAATAATGAATAGCAAATCAAGTAATGCATCTGAAGATAGTGATGCTAAATATGATATTTTTCTTGGACAAACTAATTTATGTGACAACAATGCTAGCCACGACCTTAATAAAAATCATTCCTTAAGAAGTTTTGCAAATGAAGATGATATACTCTGTAATAACGAGTATGTTTGTATATGTGAAATCATTAAAAATTGGGATGCAAATATTGTATTTAATGGTCCATCGATACTCAAATAAAAGGAGAATTATCTCGAAGTATGTGCTACTCAAACAAGAAGGAGCTTGACACCGGTTGATCAATAAAAATAATATTCAATTTCTTACTATCAAACCAAAAGAATTTCATATCATCTATACACGGAATAATAATCCAGTCATGTACATGTAGCAACGATTGGGAGGTGCTTGGAGAATATCAACATTGGGTGCTCCACATACATGCATAAGCACTATCATGTTCTAAACATCACTTTCTAAGTTTATTAGTCAATTTATAATATCTTGAGAACTGATAGACTTAAAATCGAGAGAGATTATTGTCGATGGAATCAAAGTTCAACATTAAAGTATCTTAAATGAAGGCATGGGATATGCAGCGTAAGAGTATTAGAGCAATATTTAGGAGTTAGGAGGACTCATCGCTCTCTAGTCTATTCATGGAGATGTTCCATTTTCTAGGCACTATTTATAGGCTTTTAGTCAACAACTACACACATGTTTCAAATATTATTTTGGGCATTTAGACCATCAATAGCCGGTTGGCAATTCTGTCATCCAGTTTTGAGCATGTATGGGATATTTTTACTTGGAAAGTATCATTATACGTTACTCATAGCTATTGGTATTGATTATAATAATGGATTATTTTCACTTGCTTTCGCTATGGTTGAATCAAAAAATAATTAGTCTTGGCTTTGGTTCAACATGTGCATGTATGAGCTGTTACCAATTGTTTCATAAAAGGATGATTTATATATAATTTTAGATAAACATGCAGTTTTGGTATGTGGTTGTAGAGACATATTCCTCTGGGTTGCACATCATCATTACTTAAGTCATTTAAGAGAAAACTTCAAAAAGTAATAAGAAGAATGGGTATTGTAGATGTTGAATTTATGTATAAAAAATGTACATGGTTGGTAGTACCGATGACATAAACATCTTCAATTGATATATAATAGACAAAAAGAATGTTAGAGAAGAATCATACCAATGGTTAGTAGAACATGATGTTTCTAAGTGGTCCATGGTTCACGATATATAGCACGACTAATTAATGCTCGAATGTTTCAAATGGGTAAGTGTGCAAGAGGTTTTCCAATTCAAGCCATAATTACTGAATTTATTATAACATTGTTGCTTTATTTTTCAAGAGGTATGGCAATGTGGTGGATGAAAGCATAGAAGAATTTACTTTTGCCCCAAGCAGACTATGGTAAGTAGGTTTGAGCATGAGGCTAGACACTATCCACAACCAATATCAATGCAAGTGCAAGTGTTACGATGTAGATCCCGGGTTGACTTCTCTGTTGATTAGTTATGTATATGTAGTTATAACAAGACACTAATTTATCATATGTCATGTGGTCTTTCAATTACTACTTTAGCCCATCGAAGATTAAATCATTTGGCATGCGTTTCAAGATACTACACAATGGCACTATACAGGAATGCATACTCCTCCAACTTTAATGTTTTGTTGGATCAAGATAATTGGCCAGATTTTGATGAAGAGGGAGGGATGTATCTATTACTTCCACTCAATGTTAAAAGTAGATCACGAAGACCATGCACAAGTAGATATAAAAATAGTATGGATGAGAGAAGAGGTCAAAGCAGCCATATGTAACTTATGTAAATTAGTTCATCATTATCAAACATCGCCCACACAAGTAGTAGAATGTTAGTAAGGATAGTTTACCAAGCTTGCATTTATATAAGGGAGGAATTTTCTTAAAGCATATTTTTTATGTCGCAGTTGATCTAACATATTTCTAAAATTTTTTTCTATATTGTTTTGTTGTAGGGACGAGGGCCGAGGGAGCTACTAGGCTAACTAGAGTCGGCGGAGGCGTGGGTGACATGATACCGCACATATAGAGCTCCATCCCAGCATTGCCTCCTTGCATGACCGATATAGGGCCGCACACCCGGATATGGTATGCATCTAATTGTTAATGTTTAGTGCAATTTTTTTAATCTGATTTAGATTTTGTTTTTTTGTTGCAGGCATTATTTTGGAGCTTGCTTTGCATCTACTTATGTTGAGCTAGTGGACCATTATCTTGGTATATATGGTCCCTTGTGTGTCGGGATTAGATTATGATTCTTTACATTCAATTAGTTTATCACTTGTTGACTGCATTGGTTGAGAAATGGTCTCCTCAAACCAATACATTTGACTTAGATGTCAATGAGATGAATATTACCTTGCAGGATGTGGTGATGATTCTAGGCTTGTGTGTAGATGAACCTCTGATCATTGGACCTATAGTAGTGGGAGAGGAGAAGCAGTGATAGAGTTGTCCTGACTACTACGATGAGTTATTGGGTTAACACTTTATTCCAAGTACTATATGTCATGATCTGATTGACTCGACTGTCACTTCATCATTTAGGATGGGTCAGGTGCAACGTGCAGACATGTATGCCCCTAAGGTAGTTGAGGTGGACAATCTATAGGGAGTCATATGTGGATTTGATGGTTTTGGAGTTCACTAGACACATATAAGCATATATAATGTTCCTCTTGGGAAGTTTCTAGCTTCCAAATACTTTTGGATCAGAGGTACACTTGTAGTATCTACTTTTATTAGAAGATCTGGACACATTTAGCACTTTTCAATTGGAGCAGTGCTAGCTCATTTATATAGAGAGTTGCATGAGTCAAATAGGCCAAGGAGGGCCAACATGGTTAGTTGTCTGCATCTTCTCCAGATCTAGTCTTAGGAGTAACTTCATATTGGGAGACCAACATTACATGCCCCCTATCCTCAAGAGATTGATGGGCTGGGCATTGATTTTAGGTAAGTAACTTAAAGTATTTTTTTGATTGGTTTAATATACTTATTCTATAAATAATGACATATGAAAATTCATTTGATCAGATGGAACAAATGTTATGTGCACCAGATGCCTATTAGCAATGTCAAACTATATCGAGATGAGCTTGATGGACTACTACTGAGCCAGGAATTAACCTTAAATGTAAATTTTATTTTAGAAAATGTTATCTTATGATTGACTAGTATCTTCTCATACCTGTAGGTTGTATGGGAGCCATATGATATTTTGATCAGTGCACACTTATCAGATATTTTCCTTGCTGGTGAGGCCTTATGACTAGCATGTGTTTTCACTATCAGTTGGAAGAGGGTAGAGTAGTACTTTCCTGGTAGAGTTCTTCATCAGTTTGGATGCTTACCACACATAAATGTAGAACCAATGGATCCAAACTTTAAGAGAGTTGATGGCTATGGGAAAGCTGATACTAATTAGGTTCAATATCATCAGATGCACATAGCTATGTGAGAGAGCAGGAGGGATCACATTGTCCATGTCGATGATGCTGATGAGGATAGAAAGCAAGCCCTAAACCACTACATGTTATGGTTTAGATCCCGGGCTTCGTTATACTTACTGAAAGCCCCAACTGATCTGCCAATGGCATACTATCCTAGAGCACCTGTCGATTGAGCCTATGTACATTAATAGTAGCTACTGCAAATTTTCTTAAGTATCTACATTTAAATATTTGATTTTAACATCTACTCATTTGGTTAATATAGGTGAAGCATATCTTAGCGATTGAAGATATCTTATGGCCTTTCTTTAGATGTCCTGGTGACTCAGACTTACAGATGGTTGTAAATATGTACGAGAAGATATGCCATGATTTGAGATTACGTATGCACATTAATAACTATCAGTTCCAGCCCATCGTAGCAGAGCATATGCCACATGAGTATGCTTCAACTCTGACTGCACAAGCATTAGACGTGAGGGCAGGGCCATCAACTTATGCTAATCCGGGGCCTTCAACTTATTATCATAGTTCTCAATCTCAGCACCATGCAAAAGTTGCACCTTCAGAAGATTGGGTGCCTTTAGACATCGAAATGGGTGCGGCATTTTCTGATCGCATCGACACGGGTGCAAGGCCATCTACTTATGCTAATCTAGGGCCTTCAACTTATTAGCACAGCTCTCAATCTCAGCACCATGCAGAAGTTGCACCCTCACCAGATTGGGTGCCTTTAGGTGAATCACAGCCAGAGATGGGTTCAGATGTTGGAGGCCAGTATTAGGAACCACATGGAGTCTCCTATCAGCTGGGTCATCATCCATTGTAGCCACCTATGCACTACACTCTTAGTCTGGATAGCATATAGATAGCCGAGATGTATGTTTATTTTGATATCTTATTGCACTTGTAATCTTGATCTATTTATACATGAATGGAGATTCATAACGATTGTACTTATAACCTTTCTTAAAATGAATATTGACCATTGAATTTTATTTTAGTAAAATCTCACTTAGTATCTGCTAATTCTTAATAGAACTTCATCACTTAGTTTCACCAATTTCATAAACTATCTCCTGAAATCAACACAATATCTTAAACTCAACCTATAGATCTTCAAAAGCATATATCTTGTTAATCAACACAATGATACACAAATAATCTAAATTACTTCTAGTGTAATGGAAAATATAGCTCAAACATAATGGAACAATCTAAATTATCTCAGCTGCTAAACTCAGTTTTTTTTAAAAAAAAAATGAAAGCAGGCGAGTCACCCGTTAAATGGTTTAAAGCGAGTCTCCTTTAAATGGGCGACTAGCTTCAAAAAAAGCCATAGGAGGCTAACCACCTCAGATGAGTGAGGTGCTCGTTAAACAGCTATTTATTTTATATTTTAATCATACATAAATAATTAATTAACATTAATAAGATACTTATTTTTTAAAAAGCATCATGATACCTATGGCACCTTTAGAGCTTATAGGAAATTTATCTCTATCTCGTACTCATTCAGATTTATCTTTTTTAAATTTTTTATTTCCATGTCAAGCAAAGTAAAGTGCAAAGTCAAGTCAACTCTCCAATCATATTTAGCGCGCACAAGACGTCGATGAAATATATTTCGAGGTGAATAATCAATTATTATGCTGCCCACTTCGTTCAAATCATATTCTTTCTCTATATTTTTCTTTTAAAGTCAAGCATTAATGGGGCGCTACCGGAGACTTCAAGATATTTTCTTGTGAATGTAAAATTATAATTTTTGTAGTATTCTATTTATTTTAAAACTTAGCATCACCAGCACATAATAAAAATAATAAAATAAAAAAAGAAAGAAAACTTTATGTACATATGGCACAATTTTTTATTCATTTACATAAAGCACTAATGGTGAATGCAATAAAGTACAGTTATTACTTCAAAAGTTACAGTTATATATATATATATATATATATATATATATATATATATATATATATATATATATATATATATATATATATATATATATATATATATATATATATATATATATAATAAGTGTGTGCTCCTTCTATTTAGGTAAGTTTCTGCCAGCTTAATTTGTAGTAATATTTATTACAATACTAGAGGTGAAGGATATTACAATACACAAAGGCAAATTGCTTGAAGCATCTGTTCTTTGGGTGATTCTATCGTGAAGTTCATCGACGGATGTAATATATATCGAAAAAATCAAGCCAGAAACTATATTGACTAGACAAAGCTTTCAGAAATTTGAGAATTTAAAAATTAGAATATATAGAATTAAGTAGTTATTTTTCTCTAAAATTTTTACTCGGAACTATTTAATTAAAATATAAAAAATTATATATTGATTAATATTATAATCAAATAGTTCATAAAAAATTTGAATAGAACCATCAATCTCTTGATTTTGCAATTCAATCATCAATTTTGACTAACTCTAACTAACTATAAGCATAATTGATTTTAAGTTTAAATAAAATTGACTACAGGATCAATCCAATTTTGAATCCATGGGTAATGGTACTGAACTAAATATCTGTTTTTGGCCTAAAAATATATAGTTTAAAAGTCCAAAAGGTAAAAGGACAGATAAATGCCCATAAATAACACCGATAGGTTTCATCAACATTTTCTTTAAAGATTTAATTTATATTTTCATTGTAAGCATACACTATATTATGCTTTCAAAAATCTCTACAATTATATATAAATTAATTAAAATTGATGGTTGAATTATTTGGAAATAAAAAAATAATATTACAAAGATAATTAATTTATGGATAATTTACATACATACCACACAATTCTTATGTATTTACAGATCTAGCATCTAAATTTTATTTTACTTTTATATATATATATATATATATATATATCATCACAATCTTCAATATTACATTAAAAATATCATCATTATTCATTTTTTTAAAATAAAATATATCATTTAAGTAAATATCTAACTTTCAATATTAGATATTTAAATACATAAGAATTGTGCCTAGTATGTACGCAAATCTTCCTTTAATTTATTTTCTATTAATTCAATAATTGATATTTTTCTCTTTTTTTGTTTTTTTTTTTTTTTTGTTTCTTTTTTTTTTATTTGTAAGGGTATTCCATTGAAAGTATTTTAAGTGTGTTATGAAAGGAATGTAGGATTTATAAAAATCATAATATTTGGCAAGAGAAAAATAAATGCAACTTAAAATTTAAAAACATTTTTAATTCCCTCTTTAATATGATTTCAATGTTTTCAAATAAATTTGGGTGTATCCACTTAATTATTTACATATTCAAATATGTACAACAACAACAATAATAATAATAATAATAATAATAATAAATTCTGACATTAAGAATGTACTCATCAAAATAACCACATTTATTTGTTATTATTTTTATTTTATACTGTACTTATTTTTTAGAAATAAAATAAAATAGTCCTTCCTTTGGCAAATTTTGAATATAAGATTTTTCAAAAAATAAATGAATTTAATATAAATCAAAGAAAACTTAAATATTTTAAAATGGTTTCGTATGTATTTAAATATTTTAAAATAGAATAAAATAAAATAAATAAAATGTATAAGTATTTATGATCTTATTAAGAATTGTATATCAAATTAATATTTAATTAAATGTGAATTATAAAATAAATTCTAATTTTTATAGAATATTAAATTTTAGGCTAAATTGTACTAGTTTTTTTGCTAATAAAATTTAAAAGATAATGGAACTGAACATGATCAAGATTAGAAAAAAATATAATGATTAAAAAACTGATATGTGGGAGAGTTTTATATTCAAATAATCAGGATTATCATTTCAAAATGATCAAATGTTATATATAGGCTCCACAAAAACTTATAGATATACATGCCCGAGAAGAGAGAGAGAGAGAGAGAGAGAGAGAGAGAGAAGGGGATTAAATTATTATTATTGTTTAGAATGAATCCATTTATTCTCAAAAATCTTTTACCAACCATTAACTTTATAATTGTTAAAATTTTGAAATAGCATAATATATAAATAAAACTTTTTCAATCATAAATTTTGTCTTTTGGTTACTACACATCTTATTCATTTAAAATTTATGATTTTAAACGATAAAATATGTTTAAAGATTAGTGCATCTTTCATTTTTAAATGAGTAATTTGGTAAATGTTATTAGAAGAAAATCATCCATAAGGAATAATCTATTGTATTCTCAAATAGAGCTTGCTATGAAAGGTATCCAAGGAAAGAAAATTATGTAATATAGCATGCTAAAGAAAGCATTGCGTGACCAACATTTGTGAAGAAAAGATAAGAACTAAGTTCAAACAATGGTTAATTCAAACTTTATGGAAACAAGTTCATTAGCGATAAATTTTAATAAGTAATCTACAAATACATAAGAGAATAATTTTTTTAAATGAACTTGATATTAATTTCTCCCAAAATAAGTATCAATGGCTTTTTTCAATTATGAGAATTATGCTACATATAAAGTAAAATTTTCATTTTAAATGGATAGTACCCTTCCTCTTAGAGGTGTAAATGAGTCAAATCAAGCTCTAGTTAAGGTTAAGTTGAGCTCAGCTCGCCTATTTAATGACCAACTCAAACTCAAGCTCAAGTATAAGTCGAGCTCATACGATGAGTTCGAGATCTGCTCACCTAAACGATAGAAAGAAGCTTGAGTTAGAGGTAATCTAAGCTCAACTCACCTACTTGATGTCCTTCTCAACCTCAAGCTCAAGCTCGAGATTAGCTTTCCTAAGAGATGATAGGCTCGAGCTAGACTCATGAACTCAAGCTAAAAGTCACAATAGAAATCTAATGGAGTAGAATGGGAACTAGCTAGGGATGGAATTGAAGATGACTTGCAAAAGAATATGATGATGACACTGATAGTGTTGAGGGAAGTCACAATAGTAGCTTGCTATAACATGTGGCTGCAATAGCCCTAGTGGGAGATTGTTTGAGAAGACATTGATAGCTTTACCATTATAAAAGCATCAAAATATCCAATGTCCCTTGAAAAAGAGAAGGAGCTCATGAATTGGATTTGATTCATATAAAAAACTAAAAAATTATGATTTCTAATCGAGCCAGCTTGCAACCTAATGAGCCAAAAATTGTTATGCTTGAACTCAAACTCATTTAATATATAAGTTGTAATTTGAGCTCAAACTTGTGACTTAATAAGCTCAACTTGTGAGCATATTAGTGAGTCAAATTTGAGCTAAATTGTAAGCTAGCTTGGTTTACACGCATGCTCCCTCTACACAATCTTCATAAATATTTATTTTTCATGGTTTTAAAGTAACATAAATAAATAATATTTGCTTACATTCAATTTACATATTAAGGGGCAAATATAGTTTTTATATTTTTTTTAAAAAATTAGATATTAAGCGGCTATCTTGGATCATTTTTTCTATTTTTATAATATTTTAACTTGAAATAAATACATGCCTAGTATTTTATATATCATTTTTTTTTCTTTTTTTTCTTTTTACTTTTATTGACTAACACCTAAATCAATTGATTTTGTTAGGGTGGTGGCACTATAACAAAAGTGTTGCTATACCAAATGGAGAATGTATGGTGAGAGCTAGGTTGGAGAACGATATATGTAAAGGGAGGCAGTGTGTGCATGGGCATTGTTGGGAGTTTTATTCTTAAAATAATACACTTTTTTTTCAAAAAAAAAAAAAAGATTTACATACCTCACAATTTTATGTATTATGTAGTTACATATCTAGCAATTAAAGTTAGATATTTACTTAACTAATACTTTTATACTTAAAATATGCATTTCATTTTAAAAAATGAGTGATATATGTAAAATTGAAGTTTAGGTATATATAAATTTTCTATTTCCTTGTGTCATATATCTTAGATATGATGACTAACATCTCTTACTTTTCTCCTCTTAAGCAAAAACTAATATCTTCAACTTCATTATCTAGAAATTAAAATTTGAATCATTTTATTATTTTTTGTTCTTATTTAAAATATTGTTCAAATATTTATTTCATTAAATAAATAATATAAGTGAATATAATTTCATAACATTTTAAACTTTAACATGGAAATATATTCTTTATAAGAAATTCTAAGAATATCTAACTTTTTATCCCAAATTTTATGATATAAATTGTATATTATACATACCTGAATTTATTAATATTATTTTTATTAAGGTGTGTTTTTTATAGAAATTATAAAATGGAAATATCTTTATTGATTTGCTTTGTGATAATATAAACATGCATAAGAAATTAACAATTAAAGAAAATAACATCAATAATAAAAATATATTGCAACCTTGATTCTTACATATTCCTAATATAAATATTTAACATATATGATTAGAAGTGTGCATTATTTGATTTTAGTATTGGATCAGTTAGAGGCCATTTGGGATCACTTTTATTTTCTATTTTTATTTTTATTTTTATGTTATTTTTAAAAATATGTTTGTTTAGGATATTTTTATGTGATTGTATTTTTTATTTTAAAAAACAACAAGCAAATTTATTTTTGTGCAAAACATAAATAAAATAAAACAAAAATAAAAAATAAAAAATAAAAACAAAAGTCATCCCAAAACAAGCCCTTAGTGTTTCAAAATTTTGGATAAAATCAAAAACCTATTAAATGCTAATAGATTACAAATTAATTTACTATTTAATTAAAACCGATTGATTTAAGTATGTGAAAGTAACCAATTATTTAAGCAATTATATGATTCTAACTAAGCAAAACATGAGAAGATTTCAAGGGGAGATTATGGTCCATGTCTTTGACAAAGTCTAATTTAATTGCCAATTATTTACTCGGCGTGCATACTTTAGAAAATTATTTGTTGTTGGAAGAATTTGCTGCTCACAAGAAAAATTCTTGCATTTTAGATCGCATTCCATTTATAATTAGTTCATGCCTTTGACGTCCATACATTAAATGAAGAAAAAATATTATAACAAGAACGAAAAAAATCCATATATAGGAATTACCGAATTAGGAGCAACGCAATTAAGTCAGATTATTGAAACGCTAAGCATTTTATCAATACAGTAAATTTATTAACGACTGAAATGACTTTCAAATGCTTTCGTTTCCAAACCATTTCTTATCTTCAAATGTTCATAACTAAGAGATTCAGATCAAGTGTTTATAAATAGAATGATGTCACAAGGCAAGACAACGTGGAAAGCAACTAATAACTACTTTTTTTTATATATACTGATAATGATTCTTCTACTTTCAGTGTCTTTCTTCTTCGATTTCAACTTCCAGCCAACTGTCTGCAACTGCAATACTCTCAATGGACCAGGAATCACTGCTTGATTTCAAGGATCAATTCCTGGGACAAATTAAGTGGATTTTCTTCTGCTATCTTCAACACATGGAATTTCTTCTGCTATCACCAACCACTTTTGTTCATGGGAAGGAGTTGCATACACCCGCAAGCACCATAAGCATAACCTTGAACCTCAACTATACCACCTCGGTCGATCCGGATTTTAGCAAACTTACAGCTAATTTGAATGCGTTGGTGAGATAAATTCAACGATATCAAATATGTCATGATCCAAGCACAATTGAGCTAAAATCAAATACTTGAAGCACATCTAAAATTTTGTGGCATTGATTGAATGATCCAACCATGTTATTGCCAGGTATTAAGCCTCTTATGAGAAGTGGAGGGTTGCATTAGTTAGTCGATAATCAACAAAAAATTTATTGAAGAATCATGACATGAATCATTTAATAAATTGTGTCAATGTTAGGATGTTTTAGAGAACCAACACATTATATGACCTAAATACAATGAAAAATGTACATGCAAGACCAGCTCCATCAACACCTGGTGCATTGTTAAATAAGCAATTGTTTCCATATTATAAAGAGATGCATGAAAATAAGTTAGCCATGAATTAGATAAACACTTGGAATATAAGTACTCTTATAAGTAAATCAATGAAATATATATATATATATATATATATATATATATATATATATATATAATGGTTTATAGAAATATCTTATATTCAAGAAACAAGATAGGTTGTGAAGAAGATCAAAGAGATTGATAGTTTAGGTTTTAACTTTTGTTATTCAAGTATGAGTCATATTAGAAATATTATAGGTGCATTATAGATAAAAAATTTAGAGAATAATATTGTGAAAATTAATAGAATAGAATATAACACTATAGATTTAAAGATCATTATTGATGCTAAGATCATTAATGTTTTAAGTATTTATGTCTCTTAAGTAGATTAGGATGTATGTTTAAAAGAAAAATTTTAGAATGACTTAAAATGATTAATATAAATATACCTCTTAAAAAAAGAATTTATTAGAAGAGATTTAAATAAACATAGTGATAAAGTGATAGAAGATTTTAAAATCATTCATGATGGCTAGCTATAAGTTTGTAATGACTAATAAAGAAGGTAGAACCATGTTGAGTTTTATTTTAGCTTATGATTTTGTAATTTTTATTAGCTTATTTAAGAAAAGGTGAGCATATTATCACTCATAGGAACGGACCTAATAAAATAGAAATTGATTATTTTTTTAATAAAAAATAGATTGTTTAAATTTTAAAGATTGAAAGGTCATTTTGAGTAATAATTGAACTACCCATCGTTGACTATTAGTTCCATATTTTAAGAAGGGTTGGAGGATAAAAAGTAAATCAAAATGTTGTCTTAATAGTAGATGGAGGTACTTAAAAATTCTAATAAAAGTATTTTCAAAAGAAAGCTATAGGAATTTAGTATTTGAGATTTTCATAAGTGTGGGCTCCAAAAATTGGCCATCAACCTCTTCGATGAAAAGAGTAGTTTAAAGTGTCGATGTAATTTTCAGAAGGCAGATGGAATAGTAATAAGACACTATCCAGAGATTTTATCCTCATTTGGTGAGGACTTTAGATCGTTCCAAGTTTCTATAAAGCAAGCCTATAGTTAATTACCCTCACAATAAGTGAGAAAACTTCGATTGGCTAGTCATGAATGAATGTAGCGTATAGTAGCAGTATGTAGAGTTTCAAAATTTAGATTATGAAATTTATCATTTCACCTTAAACCGATGGTTGAGGTAATGATGACATACCCGATTTAGATCCCATGGTTCATTATCCCATCCCCACGGCCCCTACTTAGGTAGTGAATAACTAAGGAAGGATCCTCATGAACACATGGGTTGGCCCAAGAAATCCTATAGACTTGGGGTGATGTTTGTCTAAGGAGACAATCTTAAGTCCACCTTAGCTGCCAAAGGGTTGTTTGCCCTATCAAATATACCATATGATTCACAACTCAAAGGGTAGAGCCATTAGGGAGCATACGGGCTATGGTCGTGATCGTAATATAATGGAGTTGGACTGGCCAAACCACCCAATCGAGGACTCGTCGGAATCGCTTCATCAGGAGCCTACTCTGCCACACGTCGAGACGGGCCACGTCCTTACTAGCGTGAGATTGATTAAGAGTGAACATAACAGAACACTTGATTTGACATTGGCTCCTTTGTGAGCTAGAGTTTTCTTAATTTGTCACCCCCGACAAACAGTTGTGAAAGGTGGATAGATTGGGTTCAATTTAAATTTAAATGATAGAATTTAATTTAAGCCATTTTAGATTGCTATTTGATTTGATTTGAAAAATTGGTTAATTTGTATGTGTTTAAGAGTTTTAGATCTCACAACTCTATTTACTAACAGAGGATTAGACCGCCACCGGAATTAGCTTTTTTTAAGATTTTTCACTAATTTGAAACTATTATTATAGATTTTTTAGGTTTTGTTAACCCGGACCCAGTCCTAAGACTAAACCGGGAAACAACCAACCAACATCCTCTAACACTTGAATTTAGACATTCAACATAATTTTGGGGCCCATGCGGGTGTATCAAATTTCAAGTAATTTTACATTTGAATTATGAGATTGATTTTGCATTTTTTTTATTCTAATTTAGCCTGCGCAGCCTTTTTAGACATTAAAATTTGCATTTGAAATCTCCATGTCCAAGCACATACAGCAGTTTATAGTTTAGCTAATTTCATATAATTAATGAAATTATTGATGGTTAAAATCATAATTATGATGAAATTTCTTAATTTTTGTATTGAAGGAAAGCTCCATAATTTTTATAGATTTTTAGTATCACCTTATATTTTTTTGTAGATTTTGATTTAGATTTCTGCTTGTAGGAGCATGATCCGCGAAGACATTTGAATAAGATTGTAGCTTAGCACATTTCTGCACTTAGTTTACTTGTTGAGTTTTTGAATTCTCCCAATTTAATTATGTTCAATTTACATCAATTTTGATAAGTTATGCCGATTTCAGTGTTTGTTGCTTTAGCCCCACTTATGCTTATTAGCTAGCATAATAATTACATCTGTATTCATATAAGAATTATTAAACTCAATTTGGATTCATCCTTAGATTTTGAGTTTATTGCAAAGTTATGAGCATTAATCCCAATTTCAATTAAAGCTTGTTTAATTTTGAGGAATATGTAAGATGAACTCACTTTATCACTTCAATTTAAGCCATAGAGAATTGCAACATAGAATTTGTGATCCTCCCCCAAATTTATGAGTTTAATATTCATCTCCCCCATATTTCACTTAGATTTTAAATAAATATGATATTCTTCCCAAAATTTGCTTTAAAGGTTATCCCTTTTTCCTTGTTTAATGCTTTTTAGTTTAAAATTAGCTGCAAGTTTTTCTATTTAGCTCCTAAGTCAGCTCATTTTACCCTCCCATTTTTTTCTAAGTTAAAATATTTTGATGAAATTTTGGCAGCCTCCTAGCGTCATCCCCATTTAGTGATCGGTGTTTGCTTTGCTTCTGCTTCATGTAGTGAGTGGTGTCTTCTGATACCAGTTGATTTTTTTTTTTCATCTCACGCCTTTTGAGCACAATGACCGAAGAAAGAATACATATAATGCAATATATAATTATTCTCCCTTTTTTCTAAGTCGAAATTAAACAAAATTTCTACAAGATTTCCTATGGAGCAACATCTAACAAGTTTTCTCTTGAGATAAATGCTGCATTTATTATCTTTTTATTCACATCCTCTGAGAGCTATATCTTCAAACTCAAAAGAAACAAAGATATATATATATATATATATATATATATATATATATATATATATATTCTCAATAGATTCCACATATTCTCGAATTTATTCACAGAAGGCAAAGAACTTGGGTATCTGAAAACACAAGACAAGTCTGAAAATTGAAAGAAGACCACCTTCGACGATGTTCTTCCCCAATCATAGGAAGTGGTAAAGGCTAAAGAAGTGATAACAAAAGAAGAATTTGCCATGACGATGTTCTTCCTCGATTTCAGAATGAAGAAAGGTAAGAAGGCTAAGGAATGCGAAAATCGAAAGAAGACCTCTTGATGATGTTCTTCCATTACTGCAAAAGGTAGGAAGGGTTACTGAGCTAACCGAAAATCGAAAGAATCTCTGACGATGTTCTTCCATGGCAAGAGAAAACTAGAAGCTAGAGAAGAGAATCAAGAACCCTCGACAATGTTCTTCTCGATTCGTGATGAAGCAAAATTGTCACCAGTGCGACGCAAAATTAAAAAAAGAATTCGCCTCTTGACGATGTTCTTCCTCGATTTGCGGCGCACCAGAAAGTGGAAGGTTTGTAGGTTGCGGGATGCACACAGCGGGCTGGACTGTGCAGAATGGGCCAGATGGTGCTGGATTGTAGAAGGCGGAACAGCGGTTAGGCTGTTTGAAGGCTGGCGTCGCAGTGGACCGTGGGTTTGCTGCATTTTCATGGGAGAAGAAGCAGGTCAGAGTGGATTTGCGGTCATGGTTTGAATGCAACCGCACGATTTTACAGGAATTAACGGACGGCCAGCGATTTTTAGATGTGCAGAATGGAGGGGTAGCAGCGGAACGCCGAGAGGATCCGCAGATCGGCGGTCTGCGGAAGGTTTACGCGAGAAAAATGGAATGGCAGGATTCTGGCAGAATTAGGAAAGGAGGACCGGCGGTGGAATAGGATCGCACGAAAATGGTAGGCGCGGTGGCGAAGGTGGGTTGGGTCGCGGGCGGCGGGCCCGGATCGCGGCATCGCGGAGTGGATCACGCGAAAGAGGGCTGCGGGCCGGCGAGTCGGTGGGCTTGGGTGCAGCGGGTCGTGTGCGTAGAAAAGGTCTGTCGGGCTGGGATGCGAGAGGCCAGTTTCGGGGAGAGCGCCATGGTGGAATGGCGGATTGTGCCGGCGGAGCAAAGGCCAGCGGGCTGGACGAAAATCGAGAGGAAATTGGGAGGAGAATTCACTTGACTTTTTTTCCTTCTTCTTCTTTCCGACGAGAGAGAGAGAGAGAGAGAGAGAGAGAGAGA
Organism: Cymbidium sinense; assembly: GCA_021442155.1. Classification (NCBI taxonomy): domain Eukaryota; kingdom Viridiplantae; phylum Streptophyta; class Magnoliopsida; order Asparagales; family Orchidaceae; genus Cymbidium; species Cymbidium sinense. The sequence continues at coordinate 11,061 of JAKCPB010000873.1, read as the reverse complement.
GAGAGAGAGAGAGAGGAGAGAAACTGAAAATTGGAAATGAGAGGGAATGTAGAGAGAAACAAATGGGAATGAGGAGAGTGGGAGAGAATGGGGGGAGTTACGAGAAATGGAAAGAAAAATGGGGGGAATAGTTTCTTCTTTCATTTTTTTTTTAATTTCTTTTTTCAGAAAACTGAAAATAGGGGAAAATGGGGGTAATTTGGGGATTTTAAATAATTTTAAAGTGGGATTTGCACCGACAAACATGCATAGTCAACATATATATCGATTTAGGGTAATTCCATCATTTTGAATGCAATGACATAGTTCGTTTCGCGATCGGAGGCCACTTGGTTTGAGTCGGCGCTAAATTGAGTCAATTTCAGCTCAAAATGCGCATCACCACTTTTGACTCAATTTTCACGTGTCAATTGAGTACAATTTATCTGATAGATTTCGATTTGCCAATGATCATTATTAATTTTAAACAGTCGACTTGATGACGTGCCTTCCTCGCCCTCGATATGCGTATGACGTTGATGACGCTTGATCTACTTTTCAAGTCATGCAATATTTATATCCTGACCAATTTCAATGTTCTAAATATGATGGAGAAGTCAGTTCATCGATTGGAGGTCGTTTGAGTTAATTTCGGTGACGTCCAATACATTTCAGTCTCGATTTATGCGCTATCACTTCAAATCACTCGACATTTGCACAGACTCATCCAAATTGAGTGTGGGCAATCTCATTTGATAGATTTCAATTTTGAAGCTAATGACATGATCAATTTCATGAGAGATTGTTCGGATATCGTCGCAGCTTCTCAACTTCAATACGCGCGTCGACATATTGATAGCTCAAAGCGCTTAAATAATTGCTCATTAGATTTTGCAATATTTATATTTTGATCAATTTTGATGTTCTGAACATGACGGTGAAGTTTGTTCACTGATTGAAGGTTGTTTCAACCATTCTTAGTGACGTATAATGCATTTTGACCCCGATTTGTGCACAGTCACCTCCAAAGTCCTTCGAATTTGATTTGTGGGCTTATCTTGATTTATGACACATATGTGGAGGTCAAAAAATGCCCCCCAACAAATGTGACTCATGCATGGAGCGAGTCACATTTGTTGAAAAATTAACCATTTGGGCTGGCCACAGGACTTGGATCATTTTGGCTTTGATTGGCTTTGCGAGGATTTGTCACTATGATGTTGCACTATTCATGACATGCTAAATAACGGGCTTGACCGATTTGTTTGAATCGAGTTGTCAGATTGATAAGAGTTCTTGCACTATCTATTATCTGCTTCAATGGTTTTGCTGAAGATCTCTTTTTTTATGTCATTGCAGATCTAAGTTTCCTCTAACCCTAGCTTCGTGCTTGGTTGGGGAGGAATTGGTCTGCTTGTTTTGATGAAGGACTCCAATGGGGAATCAATTTATCGCATGAACGATTTGGAATTCCTTCTATCCTAGATTTGAGCTTGGCGGACTTGGTAAAAGGATTGACCTGATTTGTCAATATTGACTTGTCAGGATGTGTATGCACTCCATGAACCTTATGCTTACTGCTTTGATAGATTCATTGAAGGGTACATACAGACGACCCAGCCTTTCGGCTTATATAAGGTCAATGTTAAGTTATTAGTCTAACAACCTATGCTTTAACAGACTGAATAACCATAAATTTCCTTTAGTTCGGCCATCGACTTTGTTTGAACTATGGAATTGCTTTCTCAATCCTATGCTTTCTCGCTTTTTTGAGGAGATAGCATCTGCTTTGAGCTTGATCATCATTTGAGAATATTGAAATATCACCTGCGGTAATATGAAGATTGATTTGAGGTCCCGAATTGAGCATTTTCTCGATTACCTTGATCAATCAAGTAGAAAGATCTGATCTCTTTGGTTGCTTGTGATCACTAAGTTGGATCTAGTTTGAGATTGAACAACTATCACGGATGAGCGGCTCTTTCACTGCCTTTTCTTGCAGTGAGGGAGAGAACTTGGCCATATTTGGACTTGTTGAGTTGACCTTTAGAACCTACCGAGTCTCGACTTGCTTATATAGTGGGTTGATGGTTTTGTCATCGACCCGATGAACAGGGCTTTTCACGCGGCCTTTTATGGCTTATTGAGTGAGGGGAGCCAACAAACCATTGTAGGTTGTTGAGTTCAAACTTTAGAACCTATCTGTCTTAGACCTTAGGATGTAGATTGATGTTTCCCAACTTAACCGATTGAAGCATCCAAAATCGGAGTTCTTTTGACTTGATCTCTAGAGTTTGACAAATCTGAGAGATAGATTTCTTGATATTTAGGACTGTCTTTTCGACATAGAGATAGATTCTTTTTGTTCCTGCAAGACTCTACAACTTCGTAGTAACAATTATGGATATATTCAGGGATTTTGGCTTAAAGCTCGATGTCAACCTGAATAGGGATATATTTGAGGATCTCGTCTTATGGCACAATGTTAACTCAAATAAACTTGATATTAATAAAAAAATTGCCCCCTGTCTTGTAGGGGGAATTCTAAAGTATATTTAGGAGAATTTTCAAGATGAAAAATACACAAATACATCAATATTTGAATTGACATACTTTAAAGGAAATTTTAACAAACAATATTGATTTCATCTGTATATAAAAAAATCTAAAAATTCCCCCTATGTAACAGGAGAATTTTCACTGAAAAGTTCTTCATCTAGAGTATGTTTATTTAGGGATTCGATATGAAGCACAATGTCAACCTAAATAGATATACTAAAAAATGGCCCCTATCTTGTAGGGGCATTTCTATTAGAATGTGGTCGTCAAGTATAGTACTTTTTTCAAGTATCGACCATTAATTGGCATTGGTCTTTCACCCTTTAAGTTGATAAGTTATGCCCCTCCTTGGTATACTTTTCAATGACAAAAGGGTCTTCCTAGTTAGACTCAAATTTGCCACCAAATTTTGATGAAATAAAGCATTCTCAGACCGACCTTTTGAAATATTCGAGTCATGCATATCAAAAACTATGGACATCTTTGTTCAAGGTTGCACCAAATTTTCAATAGACTTCTAGATTTTGATGAGCTTGTAATCTGACTTCATCAAGTGCGTCGAGTTCCTCCATTCTCAGACAAGCATTTTGATCTTCCGTTAGATTGTACTGGATGGCTACTCAAAGTGAAAGCAACTCAATTTCAAGTGGAAGAATTGCTTGTTCCAAATATAATGAATAGGGGTGGCTTTAAGATCTTGTAGTCTGATACCCATAGAGCCTCTACTGGTATGTCATTCTCATTTATTTTTAGTGAGAATCTTCTTGAGCAGTTTGACTAATGTCTTGTTGAAGGCCTCTGCCAAACCATTTGGTATTGTATTGTATATTGAAGAGTATCGCCAATCAATTTTGTGTCGATCGATGAATCTATAAATCCTTACACTTTTGAAAACTGTGTCATTATCAAAAATTATTCGGCATGGCACTCTAAATCTATAGACTACATTATGTGTGAAGAAGTTGATCACTTTTAGTAGTAACTTCTTTAAATGGAATTGCTTCACCAACTTAGAAATAGCCGCTGCAGGATGAAGCAATGTCTAGCTAACGACGGTGGATCAGGTCCAATTACATATACATTAGATTGAATGTGGGATGCTATTGTTGGGTGTAATGGATTTGGAGGTTGATGGATGAGATCCCCATGTACTTAACACTCATGACACTTCTTAGCATGATTAATACTGTCTCTCACCATAGACGGCCAATAATAACCCATCCTTTTGATTTTTACTCCCATCTTGAGACCTGACTGATGTGCACCACAAAGTCCTTCATGAACTTCAACCATCACTTTGCTAGCTTCATCTACACCTAGGCATCGTAACCACATTTGTTCAAAAGATCTACGATATAAAGTGTTGTTAACGAAAGCATAACATAGTTTTTTTTGATTTGATACGTGATTTATTATTTGGTAATTTGCCTTCTTTAAAGTAGTCGATGAAGGCTTGCCTCCAATCACGTGACTCTTCTATAACAAAGGCTTCACACTAATTTTCTGAGGCAATGTCATTCTTTGCTCTTGTTAATTTTGAGGAGTATGAGTAACAACTTGAGTCGCATCCTGTTAGGTTAGATTTGTTAACCCCTCTAACTGTGGGGATTGAAACTTTATTGGCTCTAGAACTCGTCGAGTAAATATGCCGATCATGACATAATCACCATTCATACTTTTCATTTCTCGCCTAATTTTGCCAAGCAATCGACTATTCTCGATCGAGAGACTCGAGTTAGTGTGATATTTGGATCTGCCAGTATGCTCAAGAACTTTTGTGATAGAAAGCTAACTCAAGCTTATTGATTTTATAAATGCCAAGTACTTAATTTATGATAAGCTGAGAATCACCAAAAATATGTAGGTTTTGAATGCCTATGAAAATAGCTTCGTCCAAACTTGCCAATAATGCTTCATATTCATCTTCATTATTAGCTCTTGGCTCATCAATCCATATGATCATCTCATTATCCCTCCTTTTGGTGTTATGAAGATGATGTTATTCCCCTTGCTCTTGGGAAATTTAGATGTTGACTTGTTTGATCGATGAGACTCCATCAAAATACATTTTCCAGATTTGTGATTTTTCTCTTTCATGAATGAGCATAATTTGCTCATTGGGCAAATCATCATTAAGAGAAGAGTCCACGGGGATGGGATGTACAACAAGAAAATCTGTTAAGTCTTGTCCCTTCACTGCTTTCTATGGAACATATGTGATATCAAATTTAAAAGCAATACTACCCATCTTGAGCAACGGTCTTGTCATCAAGTACTCAGATCGATCCATGAGATGAGAGTAATCTTGTGAGATAACATATATGAAGCTTTTAGACTACAAAGTTCAATGCTAAACAGTGCTTCTCTATCATAGAGTATCTCATTTCTGCTTCAATCAGCCTCCAACTGATATAATAAAGAGCATTCTCTTTGACTTCTTCATTATGTTGTGTTAATAATGCTCCAAGGGACTCCTCTAATGCAGCTGTGTATAGAATGAGAGGCTTCTTAGAAATATGCGCTACTAGGATTGGTGGATTTAACAGGTAGCTTTTAAAGCTATTGAAAGCTTCTTAGCACTCCTTGTCCCATTTGAATGGAGCATCTTTGCTCAATAAACTTCTAAATTTTGTCTTGAGCCGACCTCGCAAGTGTGCATCAAGCTCTTCTATCAGCAGATTGACATTCTCATCTTAAGAGAGATTCTGAATGGCTACTCAGAGTGAAGGTAGTTCAACTTTAAGTGACAAGACTACTTCATCTCCAAATACTTTAACATGAGGAGTGAATTTTGTGGGAGTACAGTCTAGATGTCACATCATTGTCTTTCTGTAAGGCAATTTTGCTTCGATATTTTGGCTTCCAAATTTGCTCACCTATTTGACCTTTCAACGATGGATTCTTGGACATGTGGTGTCACGCATCGATACTCATCGCGAGACTTGAATTAATAGACATCTTGCCAGGTTTGTATAAGGAGGTCTCTTTGAAGGAGCAACTCTAGCCTCTTTGATGATATGACCTTCATATTTTCATTTTATCAGTCCTTTCTCCGTAACAACTTTGAGAACCCGATGCACTCTTGCATATACAGTTTCAAGTTTCCTCACTGGATAAGCTAGAGTCTGATATTATCTAGTCCAGAATGACTATTTGATTTGACCAATAGAGTATTCCACTTTACCCATCTCAGACTGTCAAACCTATTATGGATTAAAACACTCACCTCTGGTTCCACAGTTGGTTGTATAATTTTCTGCTTTAATAATGGCTGTTGAGCACATAATCCAGCATTTCTCTTTCTCGATGTCTTTAGATTAGCTTGCTTCTAGATGAAGAAGCTTTCACATCACTACTTCTTCTCGATGCATTGGCCTCCATATTTATTTTCCTATTTAACTGGACCTTCGGCGGATTCCTCTGTGTGTCGCCCTTATGTTCACCATGTAGAATTTAGACAGTCTTGAGCTCTTACTACCACCTTGATTGTAGCTTTTGTAGTATATTTTTGGCTTCTTTGATAATTGATATTTAATACATGTTCTTCATAAGACATTTTTTTCTTAATAACCTTCAAAACTCTACGTGCTCAAGTAGATAGAGTTTCATGTTATTTCTTTATAAAGGTTAAAGTTGACTATTGTTAAGCCCAAAAATACCACTTAACATCACTAGTAGAGCTATTCCTTTTCACCTATCTTAAAATTTTCAAATTTATTGTGGCTAGAAATACTTGCTTCGGTTGTAAGGTTGATTGTATGACTTGTGATGATAATAACCACCGAGCTCACAGTTAGTGTTTCTTCTCCTTTGCCTTCTGCTCATTTTTTTCTCTAGAAGATGAGGCTTCAGTATCATACCTTCTAGTGCGAAAGGTTCAACTGGAAGGGTTGTCAAATTCACAAGTATAATTGAAACTTTTTGCCCAGTGAAGGATATCTTTATGACCGGTGCCTCAAAATGAATCAATATTTTAAGTACAAAGGCTCTCTTTGAGGAACCTCAGTGACAGTAGTGGCCATTCCAATTGACATCCTCCAATGCACAGGTTGGTGTGTACAATATGCAAACACTTCAGGTGGAGGATTATTTATAGCGATAATGGCTGGAAAGTCTACACTATCAAATTGAATAGTAGCACATCCCAAGATATCATGATTAGATGAATATTGGCTCACATCTAGCATGATAAATAGTGTTAAGATCCATCAATATACAAAACAAATAAATTAGTTATAAGAATATGATTGATTTAAATTTAATCTCATTGATAATTGATTTTAAATATTAATTTTATCATGTTCCACTGTTACTATAGCTTAAATTTGACTAGCCAAAGATGAAAAGAGAATCCCCAATGGAGTCGCCAGAATCTGTGGCTCCAAAAAACAACCTCTTCATGAAAAGAGTAGTTTAAAGTGTTGTGTAATTTTTTAAAGATGGAATAGTAATAAGACACTACCCGTGAGATTTCATCCTCATTTAGTGATGACTTTAGATCTAGTTTTGTTTCTATATGCAAGCCCTTATAGTTAATTACCTCCCAATAAAGAGAGAGAACTTTCGATTAAGGCTAGTCATTGGCAGAATGTAGATAAGTATAGTAGATGTAGTAAAATTTAGATTATGAAATTTATCATTTTAGCTTAAACCGGATGTTTGGGGTAATGATGACATGCCCGATCTAGACCCCATGGTTCCGTCATCCCGGGCAGTCACAGTCCCTAGTCTACTTAGTCAGAGGAGGTAGTCAACCCAACCTCACAAAAGGATCCTCATAAGCAACACATGTGTTACGTCGTCCAAGAAATCCTTGTAGACCTGGGTGATGTTTGTCTAAAGAGATAATCTTAAGTCCACCTTAGCTAACAGAGGGTTGTTTGCCCTATCAAGTATACCCTATGATTCACTACTCAAAGGGAAAAGACATTAGGGAGCATACGGGCTATGGTCGTGGTCATAATGTAATGGAGTCAGACTGGCCAAACCACTCGATCAGAGGACTGGTCAATCGCTTCATCTGGAGCCTATTGGCCACCAAGTCGAGGACACGCCACATCCACAAGAGATTGATTGAGAGTAAACATATCAAAACACTTAATTTGACATTGGCTCCTTTTGATTTAAAGTTTTCTTAAATTGTCACCCCATAAACACTTAAGGTGGATAGATTATGTTGATTTAAATTTAAATGATAGAATTTTATTTAAGCCATTTTAGATTGCTATTTGATTTGATTTGAAAAATTGGTTAATTTATATGTGTTTAAGAGTTTTAGACCTATCAACTCGCTTTTACCTAAAGGATTAGATCTACTATCCATCATAATTTTTTAGATGTTTCACTGATTTGAAACTCTTATTATAAGTTTTTTAGATTTTGTTAACCCGGACCCAGTCCTAAGACTAAACCGGGAAATAACCCACGCAACATCCTCAGACACTTGAATTTAGGCATTCAACATATTATCAGGGCCCATGCGGGTGTATCGTAATTTCAGGTAATTTTACTTTTGAATTATGAGATTGATTTTGTATTTTTGTTTCTAATTTAGCCCGCGCAGCCTTTTCAGACATTAAAATTTGCACTTGAAATCTCCATGTCCGAGCACATGCAAGAGTTTATAGTTTAGCTAATTTCATCTAATTAATAAAATTAGTGATTTTGAAAATCATAATTAGGATGAAATTCCTTAATTTTTGTATTGAAGGAAAGCTCCATGATTTTTATAGATTTTGGTTTAGTATCACCTTCTATTTCTTGTAGATTTTGATTTAGTATCGCCTTCTATCTGCTTGTACGAAGAGTTATAGATCCGGTGGCGAAGAAGGCATTTTGAGTTAGAAGCACATTTTCTTAGTTTACTTATGAGTTTTGATTTCTCCCAATTTGATTATGTTCAAATTATATCAATTTTGGTTATTCGATTTTAGTGTTTGTTGATTTAGCCCCACTTATGCTTATTTAGAAGCATAATAATTACATTCATTCATATAAGAATTATTAAACTCAATTTAGATTCATCCTTAGATTTTGAGTTTATTACAAGGTTGTTATGAGTTTGGCATTAATCCCCGCCCCCCAATTCCAATTAAAGCTTATTTAATTTTGAGAAATTTGCAAGATAGAGAACTCACTTCACTGCTTTAATTTAAGCCATAGAGAATTGCAACTTAGAATTTGTGAGCCTCCCCCAAATTTATGAGTTTAATATTTGCCTCCCCCATATTTCACTTAGATTTTAAATAAATATTCTATTCTTCCCAAAATTTGCTTTAAAGGCTACCCCCTTTTTTCTTGTTTAACACTTTTTAGTTTAAAATTAGCTGCAAGTTTTTCTATTTAGTGCCCCTAAGTCAGCTCAATTTACCCTCCCATTTTTTTCTAAGTCAAAAGATTTTGACGAAATTTTAGTAGCCTCTCGGCATTATCCCCGATGGAGGTCAGATCGAGGATGTTGTTGCTTCAGATGCCCTCATGAGCAGAAGCGGTGTCTGAGACACCACGAAGTTTTCATCTTGTCACGCCCTTTTGAGCACAATGAGGTCTTCAGACCTGAAAGAATACATATAATGCAATATATAATTATTCTCCCTTTTTTTTCTAAGTCTGGAAATTAAACAAAATTTCAAAGATTTCAGGGGAGTGTTTGCTTACTCACGCCGTTTAATGAGCAAAATGCCTTTCGACACACAACCCGCTTTTCATCCCCGCCTCTTGAGCACAACGAGGTCTTCAAATCTACAAAGAAAGCACAAACATATATATATATATATATATATATATATATATATATATATATATATATATATATATTCAGATTCACATATCCCCGTGAGATGTTCTCGACATATTTTTGGCACGCCGTAAAGGCTACAAAAGAACTGGATTGCAGCGGACAAGGCGGGTGCGACAAAAATTGAAAGAAGAATTTCTCATTGATGATGTTCTTCCTCGATTTTGCTGAAACGGTAGAAGGCCAAGACAGAATGACATCGAAAATCGAAAGAATTCTCCTCGACGACGTTTTCCCAAGATTTTGCAAATAAGCAGGTAGAAAGCTAAGGCAAGGAATACGACGAAAATCAAAAGAAGCCTCTGATGTTCTTCCCAATTGTAGCGTGGTAGGAAGGGTTGAGTGCGAAATCAAAATTGAAGGAAGAATCCGACGATGTTCTTCCACCAATTCGCGATGAAGTGAAAACTAGAAGGGATATAGGGCATGCAATGCCGAGAATCAAAAGAAGAATTCCCCTTTTGACGATCTTCCCTCGATTCATGACAAAGTGAAAATTGGCTAAAGCAGCAGCGACGGAAATAAAGAAGCCTTCGACGATATCTTCCCTGATTTGCGGCGCAGGGAAAGTGGAAGGTTTGCGGGCTGCGGGATGCACATACCGGGCTTGACTATGCAGAATGGGCTAGATTTGCGGGCTAGATTGTACAGAACGGGTCGGAACAGTGGATTAGGCTGTTTGAAGGGCTGGCGGGCCATGGGTGCAGTGAGCCATGGGTTTGGGTTGCGTTTTCGTGGGAGAAGGAGCGGGCCGGAGTGGATTTGAGCTGCGGTCGTGGTTTGAATGGAACCACGCTTGCGGTTTTGCAAGAATTAACGTACGGGCCGGTGGTTTTATGGCTGATTGCGTGGAATGGAGGTAGCAGCAGAACGCCGGTGGCGCAACGACAACGGCGTCGAGATCCGCGGATCGGCGGGAAGGTTTTACGCTAGAAAAACGGAATGGCGGCGAGATTCCGGCGGAATCAGGAAAGGCGGACCGGCGGCGGAACCGGATTGCGCGGAAACGGCAAGCGCGCCGGCGAAGACGGATCGGGTCACGGGCGCAGGCCCGGATCACGGCATCGCGGAGCGGATCGTGCAGGAGAGGGTTGTGGGCCGGCAGGTCGGCGGGCTTGGGTGCAGCGGGTCGTGCGCAGAAAAGGGCTGCGGGTCGCAGCCGTGGGATGCGGGATAGGCCGGTTCGCGGGAGCGGGCCGCAGCGGGTTGCGCCGGCAGCTGGCAAAAGGCCAGCGGGCTGGACAGAAACCGAGAGGAAATTGGGAGGAGAATTCACTTGCCTTTTTTTTTCTTCTTTCCGACGGGAGAGAGAGAGAGTGGGGAGAAAACCGAAAATTGGAAATGAGAGTTGAATGCAAGAGAGAGAAACAGAAAATGGGAATGAGGGGAGAATGAGAGAGAATGGGGGAGTTATCAGAAATGAAAAGAAAAATGAGGGTATCTTCAGTTTTTTTTTTAAATTAATTTTTTAAAAAAAACTGAAAATATGAGTAATTTGGGGATTTTTAAATAATTTTAAATTTATTAAATAATTTTAAAGTGGATTTCACAAAATGCATATAATTAATATATATATATATATATATATATATATATATATCGATTTGGCAGAATTCCATCGCTCAATGTAATGGTGCAATCCGCCAGATCGGAGGCCATTATTCTACTGAAATGCTACAATCGATTAAATTTAAATCAAACGCGATTCATTGAATCGCTCGATTTTC